>JAUPMF010002005.1:9249-21683 GCA_031471435.1 Stomphia didemon | reverse complement strand
TATAAATAAATATATATTCATCTTTGTTATTCGGAACACAAAACATCTTATCAAATCTTTATTTCCCTCGACAATAATTCAATTACCTTTGTCAGGGCTCCCAATGGCCAATCTACTTTTCAAAGACAAAGCCCTTTTTAATGACGAGGTCCTTTTATCAGAACGTGAGGCTGTGAATAAAGAGTATGTGAGTCTAGTTCTATGTAACTGTGTGCTAAGGTGTTGACATAGTGTGACTTTAGCTGCAATAACTGAGCTGTAATAACTGAGCTGCAATAACTGAGTTCCAAGTTGAATGATGTTAGGCTGATTCCACTAATTGTGCATATTTATTCATCATTGCTGCAGTCCTAGAGTAACGAAAGGTCACCATAGCGCTTAACACGTTCAGGGTTTCCTTGTTGTACACGTGTAAATATAGTCAGTTTGACACTTTAGCGAGCTACTAGGATTACAGCAAGTAATGCCGTAGGAACATTTAAGCTTGCAAATCAACCTCGGGTCCATACAAATAGGCATAAAAACAATCAAAACATTGTCCTTTGACAAGATCTCTGCAAAGCGCACCTTACAAAGGTTTGTATGGGACCGAGTTTGACTGAATGGAACAAGTCAGTAATGGTTGATCGCCCGGTAGGATTAGCTATGTGTACAAGAGAATAAGGTGGTTTTAGCAACGGTCTTCTTGTAAGCATTCTTAAAACTGCTATGAAGAAAAACGAACTGACGAATTTGTTTACGCTTGAGATACTGTTGTAACCGGAAGGGGAATTAATATCAAGTATGTCAACCTAATAAACTCACACTTAGGAATCGTGACGTGACTTCGTAGATTGAGTTTACGTAGTTTGGCGAGAGCCACTTGTTGCAGTGCAAGCCGTTCAGGTTCTGTCAGGTCGCAAAGGTCTAAACTCGTCAGGCAAACTTTGCGACCACCAACCGAACTCCAGGAATAGTTTACCTAAAACACAACATCAAATATCACTCACATAATCGAACATGTACACTATTGCTAGCACCTTTCTATTCAGGGTTCGGCGTGTACAATAATACTGTAGTTCAATTGTTTTAAATCTAATTAACTTGGTTCGGTAGAATCATATAGTCGTTGGCAGAACTGGCCGCAGTATTGGAAGTTGTGATGCTAAGATGCTGCTAGCGTTTGTATCTTTGGTAATGGCGGTTACAAACACAATAACCTAACACTTGAATATAATTCTGGTGTTTATATAAACCTGAATAAACTATTCAAGCAAGCGCTGAGAGTTGCACGGATGACATTCGACACTAAACAAACGAAAAACACAAGTGGAATGACGACCAACGACACTTGCTAGAACCATTTATACACGAATGCCAACATCAATACGACGAGAGCATATACTCGCTACTCATAGTAGCCTCTTTGGGTTAGTTTCTCTCAGTCACAGTTACCAATGCAGCCAGCCACTTACAGACCCTTAAATAAAGTCTACACAGGCAAACCGAGGTTGTACTTTGATAGTACATGTTTAGCCTTCACTCGGTGTACTAACCTTTGAATCAGGCATCCACAATGAGTTACCAGCATTTGCTATGACTTTAGACCGAGTTCTCCACGATTTTCCGAAGAATTTATCCTTCTGTCCTGCTCTGTTCTGCATACCTAAATACAGGTAAATAGAACAGTTAGTACCTGTCTAAGGAATGAACCACAACTCTAAACAACCGTATATTAATGCTTTTATCATAATCCCGAATCCTTGTGTTACGGCCAGTCCGATTTACACAGATTCAGCCATTCTGGTGTTCCTTTTACGATATACGGGGAATTCAGAACATAGTGGTGTACACTTCTGTTCTTGCCTGTGTGGTGTTTTGGTGGCTTTGGGCTGTTGGTGATTTTCACCCCCATCGGATAGTCGCAATCCTCGAACTTGCCGGTGTTTGCAGTGTTGGAGTTAGTGTACTTGTGATGAAGTCTGTTGCAGTCCGTGTCGTTCATGGCACCTTTAGATCGGGTTACCTGAGCGACTCGTAGCGGAACACACTTGTTAACAGTGGTCGAAAGCGCGCTCAAGTCAAAGCTGTCGAACACCATGGACACTGTGTTGTAACGGAAGAAAATGTGGTGTGGAGAATCACAACAAGACTGATTTTCATCCAGAACTCTCTCCTCGGTGTGACAAGAGTCGTGACCACATTTTAATGGAAGTGTAGTTTGTAGGGAGCCGTGACTGAGTTGCTAATGACTTAGTGATTGACATAGAGGTTGATCTTATTAATTGTGATAATAAACTCACGGCTGTGATTGGTAGCAGGACTTGTTCTTGTTTACGTCACATATGTCTATTGCGTAATGCTCCAGTTACTCCAACACAACTGGCTCGTGCATTAGTTGGATGGACGAGCATTTCTCTACAATCGTCAATGCTTGCGTGATAGTAGATGCGTACCTAGCTGTATCAATTCATAGGTTTATGACCCAATACTATATACGCATACGACGAATTTCCGGCACGCACTCATCACACGCAATTCTTCCCTAAAAGAGACCCGACACAACTCGGCTGTTCCACTAATGATTCCATAGAAACCCAAGATTGGAACTCGTAGCATAGTTAAAAGTAAAAAATTATTCCGAGTGAGAAAATCTCTGCACTTGAAAAATATCAAAAACAAGTATAAAGGAGAGAGGAAGGATGCATTATCAGCACAAACTATTAATAGCTCTCCGTTCCAATCACTGCGTTATACAGACTTCAAAGCCACACAACGCAGTCATCAACAACAAGACCCCTATCTTGGTCCACTGTTGATTGTTAACTCACTGTATAATAGAGAGTGGACGTTAGAACAGCTCAGTTGGTCTACCACCCCAAGGGCCGTCTAGAGAGACAAGTTGAAAGGGTTCAGGATCAGCTTCCTTTCCTTCTACGGACATTTCTGCTTTTACTGTAAAATGTCTCTGCTCTGCAGATCTACGCTAAATGATTCAAAGTCTTTCCTGTCTTGAAAGTTCACATACAACATCGGCGAGCATTGAGATTTATTGATGCCATTCTTTACTCCAATAACTTTGATCAAATGGTTCCATGTTTTTTTGTGTAAAACGTTCAGTCATCAATCAGTGATTGCAAAGCTGGCCAATCATGTTGAGTGGCTGCAACCTCTGCTCGTTCAGTTCATAGTGACACTGAGCCCATCTCATCATATTGCTGATTGCCTTCTTTTATAGCTCAGTCATGACATACCCAGAGCATGTTTACTGACACACACACACGCGTAGTGGAAGAGGTTATGATAATATCCTGTGAGTTGTTCACCAGTGATATCAGAAGTGGGAAACAAAACTCGCACTTGACCGTGTTTTTCTTGGCACACTGAGCGCCACCAATCATTTCACTTCACTTCTCCAAAACTAGTTTGCCAATTCCCTTACACAATATACCCATCCAAACGAACCCGACCCTGATAAAAACCTACCGATCAGCTACAGCCAACCACCCAGTAGTGTGTTACGATACTATCACGAAAGAAACCCAGACTCTGATAATGTTTATGAACGTTTTGGTAAAATAAATAAATAATGTCATGTTGACAAAAAGTAAGAAACCTATTGTTATAACTACTAACTGTTTTCAATCAAGTTTCTATATCATAACATCAATTTGTTAATCTGTTCGTATACGAATAAGAGAGTTCTGTGTGTTAGGTTTGGTTTAGTTTGGTCGCTTACCTTCGGAGAACGTGTGAACGCGAGGGATTCCCGAGTGCTCAGTGTCTGCTCGTGGCCGCACGTTATCCATAATGACCATCCTACACTCGTGTTTCCTCGGTAAGGAGTGTGTTGATGGAGTGGTTCACGGTAATGGCGGGCTGTGATGCTCAAGGTAGTTACAGGATATCGGCGTGTATGAACACAAAGTGTGTCTCTTCTAGTGATATCTGCAAAGGAAGTCATGCAGATAAGATCCCTATACCTAGCTGATAATCTAGAGTAGCATTACCCAGCAATCACACAGTATTCAAACATTGTGTTTGGTATATTAGTGTTGTTAGAGGTGCTACGGCAGAGCATTCAACACAAATGTGCTGCTCTTCGTCTCGGTTCACTTGTCTCTATTTTCTCTTTCTTTTGCATATAAAACGAAAAAAATTTCTTTGTCGCGGATCGAGTGAGGCCAGACTTGTTCCTCACCTACTGTGCAATCTCTAAGAACATGAAAGATGAAAGACGGACCGTGTGCAAGTATTTAAAATATTTGTCTGCTATTCTTTCTTCGTGAAATGGACGAGTTCAAAGTGTGAATTTTATACCGAACAGCTCAAATAAGTAAAGGTCAATACGGCGGGCTATGGTTGGTGTTCATGGCTAGACGTCACCAATTGTCATCATTAGCTCGTACAGTGTTGTTATAAAAACAAGCGCTAAGCCTTTGGACTTTACTTGAATAACACAGAAACCACACAGGATATCGAGGGTTATCACAGAGAAACCAGACGATAGACAACCTGACCACGCAAAAGCGGTGCTACTAATGATGTGGTTTATACCGGGGAAAAGTGCACTCCGCTGAGTGTATAGGGCTATCAGAAGCTCCTCGAGACCATGGAGCCCGTGTAGACCACGTTGGGGTCTTTGTGGCGACCAGGATGAACGATGGGCGTATAAACACGGGACGTTGATAGTCCCAATCTAATTATCTTTGGTTTTGATTACTCTACAGGCTCAACACACACCGTGCAACCCACGGGTCTGACAAGCCTTGGGGCCATTTCTCTTCTTTCTGTTAACTTTCCACTTTCTAAAACCCAGCGACAAAAAGCTGGCCGGGAATGAATTGGTTGGACTGTATCGCCACTTGAAAGTCAGAATACTAATGCAAAGTGCATATAAAAGCTATTATAACGTTTTAAGATTTGTCTGTAAGAAATTTGTCAAAACTGATATTCAGTCAATAAAAAAAAGAAGTACTGTGACCATCGTAACTGCTTCGAATGCCAGCACGTGCCTGGTAAACGCGGCAAGTCTACAGATGGGACGTGTGTCCATCACCATGGCTTAACCCGGCCAGTCAGCCGACAGTCGCGTTATGGTATTTGGTACATAGCGGTTTATAGTGAGAGGTCAAGCGTTCCATGGACAAACGAGATAACTAGGCATAGTCCCCGTGCTTTCCTTGCTGGTAGCCAGCCAATCATATCTATATATCAACTCAACACTGACCCAACTGCGAATCAGAACTCGATACGAGATCCCTTTCTATTCGAAAGGAAAGGCGGGTGAACTAGTGGATGGGATGCATTCAGCTATCACTGATATAATTTATTTTGACTTTCTCGTCGTGGCTTCATATGATCATGCCGTGTAGCTGTCAGACTGACATGCTACTACATGCTGCTATGCATGCACGGATGACCATGATATACGTCAAACTACTGTACTCCAAGTACACGAACACTTATCGTGCACGTAGATAAAAATCATTAGTATATACTGTCATATAGAACTGATGTAATTATATTTTGGGTGATTTGATAACCAGTCGTGTGTTTAACTAAACATGCATGGCGACTGGTGATATTGTATTAGCAGTAACTGAACGCGGGTCGTGTTATTGCGTGAATAAGTAAGGTTCTACACCAGGGCTCACCTTACCTTGCCAATCAGTTAAGATGGAATTTAGTTCGTCAGTTACTGACCAATGCAAAAATATAAAAACTGCAGAAGAAAGCACCGAGCTGCTACAACATGCAAATAACCCCAGTGATACAACAAGTGATGCATCATCTATGGCGTGATTCCACTCTACATACCTATGCCCAAATACGTTACTTAGTTTCCCATATCATTGCAACTATCGCATGTCCTGGTACGTCGAGGCATGCAGTTCCATACCACTTGAACGCTAAACTCTCTAAACTCTCGAGCCTTACAGTATCTGGTTAAGATATGTCTGTATTCAGCCTGCCCTCTGCGTACTAGACACAATGCAAACCGGTCTGGACTAACCACAAGGTCAGCTTCTTAAGAGACGATATCCACGACCCACTTCAATAGTGGTTGGTTTGTCAGTAGTAAGCAACAGGCTTCAGAATCACTAAGTTCCCAGAAAGAAACGCTGTCTCATGTTGTTGCTCTTAGCGCTTTACCAAGGTTATCACAGTGCAACAGTCCGTCTAGATTTCATCCATCATGCGCTGTCATGGTAACGGGCACCCGGCGGGTTGAATGGTTTTCATTTCTCAGCCAATATCTGGAGTGCCGAGCACAATGCAGCCACATACCTGAATAACTAAACCTCCAAAAACATATAAACATGAGCTGCATTTTCTATTTTTAACAGCTTGTTTCGAATGACTGCGTTATTTATTTAAGTAATTTTACTGCTTGGATGACGTTGAAGTAGTTGTTCAAAGCGTCAAGTGAATTTACCTAAACCGAGTTCTACTGAACAGTTTGAGTATGTTTCTTAATCGAAAAGGCTGGGTGTGATTTTCTCTCCCATGCATAGAAAGTCCTTAAGTATAAAAGGGCGAATTCTCTTAGCATTATATTTTTCTAAGTGTTAAAAAAGTAATTTCTTTTCAAAGGGCCAGTGAGGACCTCAGTCATACTAAGGCTGATTATCTAGCGAACAAAAACACACGACTGCTAATCGGCTTCGGTCTGCATCATGCATATGCTACTGACGAAAACATGGACACGGTGTATGTCAGTTCTGAATATCGTGCGCTTACCTTCTCTTAGTGTAAAAGTAACGGAAGTTATAATTTTTAGTTGTTCATCGAGTGAATTATTCCATATCTCATTGTCAGTGTACGTGATGCAGAAAGAACAAGTCCATGGAGCACGTGCTTTAGTCTAAGCACCACTTGTGGAACGCCCGTTACATGCAGACTTGTGGTGCACTTGAGTATCTGTGCAGTGGCGCGCTACCTTGGGTCTTGCAGTACGTGCATGTACTGGTGAAGACAAACTTGCTGAAAGGTTAAAACAACACGTGGAACGTTTGTTCCAAAGACTACAGCCCACCCAAGAATTAGTAGAAAAGTTGATCAAAGTTTATTTGATCCGGCCGGTGTTTTCCACCGCCATATGGGAAGTTTCTAGCGAGAAACAAAGGTGCGATCAACAATAATCAAATCCACCATCCATCATTGTCAGCTCCCTTCTGTTCTCGTGTCGTACACACATACCTGTTTATATTGGATTTTGCTAATACGTTTCCGATCAAAAGGTCGTCCACCCTTTGCGTTTTTTTAGAATTCTTACTTCGCCCCGTATCGTCTTTATCTTCTACAATTTTAGACTGCAAAACAGTCCCTTCTTTCGCGAGGTCCGCCGGATACCGCCAGATCAGAACAACGCCGAATATTTGTCCCCGCTCGGCCATTAGCTCCGAATCAAAGATTTACAAATATTCGGCGCTGTTCTGGTCTGGCGGGCCTCGCGAAAGAAGGGACTGTTTTGCAGTCTACTACAATTTGATTTTGTTTTTTTTCACTACCAGACGTATAGAAAGACAACCAAACCATGTATATACATACGGCACGTGAGAAAAACGACTGCGCGTGCGCCGTCGTTCTTCCCGAGTGCAGAAATTGTGGGAAAAGCGCGCGAAAACCTACTCCCAAAAAATCCAATTTACTTGTTTAATTTTTCTTTCCACGGCTTTCCTTTTATACTGAGCTGCAAATTTCCCATGCTGTAACCGTAATGTGCCTTGAATGTAACGCCATAAAGCTTCATGGTTTCAGTTGCATTTCTTTATTAGGAATTAATATGTACAAGTCTTGAAGTCTTTGAAATAACGTCTTGTGTTCAAATGGCAATGTTGTATCATATATTAGAATATGTGATGTATGCACAAAATAATTTAACTCAAACTAAACAGTACAGGTACAGGTTCCAATCTTACTATACAAAAAGGCTTCAGTTAAAAAATTTTAAATTGTCTTGATTTTTTTCTTCAGTCATTTCCGCTTTTCATGAAAGTCACATTTTTGTCATTCATCGAATAGATTTAGAAATAATTTGGTCTATAGAAGGCTACCAAAGCATGCTGGGATGTGTTTACAGATGTAATAGCTGCATATTTGGACTCGAGAGTATATTCACAGGTTTTTCCCATCAATGTTAATTCTATCATAGCTATGAAGACACATTGATTCGTGTAAAATGTCTATGTTCTCAAAGTGTGTTTTCCTGACAGCTGTTGAGACATCAGACATTGGTTTCTGGTCCTTCTGACCCAACTGAAAAAGAGTCTTTGATTTTTGCAATGCTAGCAGCAGCAACTGGTCCAATCTTCTTGTAGTAGTCAGGCGTCCTTCCCCTGGAAGCAGAATAAGAGAAATGACTCATGAAGACACAGTAGTACATATACTGACATATTTTACGTAGTTCGATCACTAGAATTTGTACAGAAAGTCATGAGTTACATGTAGATACCTTAAATCTATTCGTGTTATATGGGTGACTTTTGAATGGCCATTTCCTAGTGGTTCTATCAGGTATCTTTGAGCGAGAACTGTTGCCTGTACTCCTTGTGTTATCGGGGCTTGTGGGTGGCTGACCGATGTGCATACCAAGACACACGAACCATGGTCTAGATCTGACCGCCTTGCTCTACAAATAAAACACATAAAGACATTAAAGGTATAGACTAGGTTTGTCCTAACATGTATGTCTAGAACTATAGCTAAAATCTAACCTAATTATATAGTAACAATCTTTTTAATCATTTTTAATTTCGAAATATTTGTGCAAGATCTCTATTGCATGTTTGTCTTTATTGAATAGTCAGCTATATATGTAGTACACAAGGAAATAAATACCGTACCTTAGTACCACGTGTGTTCGTTTTGGTTGTAGAATCATTGACTGGGTGACGTAATGGAACACATCAAGCTCCTCGGAGATCTTCTCTAGGACATCCCAAGTCTCCAAGTCCTCATCCCATAGATGCCTGAAAATAGACTTGCAGTTAGCACACCTTAGTTCTACATAGAACCACGTTCTATCTTCACTATATCTAGTATTATATTCATGTTTACATCTACATGCCTTTCGTCTGTTATTCGCCTGAGCACATCCTGTGGCGAGGCATTGATTTCTACAACACCACGCCATAGTCTTAGTGGACAGCCATCTCGAATCTTCTTGTAGGAAACTTCCACTGTACTATCGCTCCACGGGTGAGACACCCAGCCTCTGAACTTGTCTTTAGCTTCCTGGATGACGAGATTCATTGATGCATAAACACAGTGTACTACATGTAAGTTGAGTTACAAGAAGTTTCAGTAAGAGTTACAATACATGTACATGCATGTACCCTTGGCTATATCTACACTTGAGTTGAGTTAGACTAGATAGTGTGTACATACATTGTACAACCCTTTAACATACCTTTAGCAGTCCAGTAATACAAGACTCAATGTAGGTGTTGTAGTCATCAGCTGGGTTGGATTTGTTACGGCCAAGCTTTTCTAATGCAGCAGGTTCACCTTGCTCGATGAATGAAAACCTGCTTTTCATAAGGGTGTCTTCGGGAACCTTACGAGAAAGCAATCTTTTAATCTACTGATTTTTCAATTCCATACGATATTGCCAAATCAGTGCTGCATGTGTATGCTACGTGTAAATTAATCTTTCTTTCTTACCGTGAAAATTCGATCTACCTCTATGATCATCTGGGTGAGGCATTCGTGCGCAGCCTACGTAAAGGTACATCATTAAACACCAGGCTTACTAATATAAAGCATACATTGAGGGTATTGAATCAAAATGATAGTCTTACCAGATTGTCAGTTAGTTCTTTGGAAGCTTTGTTCATTGGAGTTCGTTTCTGGCGTTTTGGTGCTGAAGCATCATCTTTTGAACCACACAAATGGAAGAGTGAAGGTGCAAAACACACACCAAGGTTTTTTTCATTCATCTGAAGAACATGCAGGGAGAATTTGAGTTACACAGTCAGGACGAAGAGTGGGATTTCGAGGGTTTTTGTACCTGGTTTATTGAAGCATTGGCAGCGACGTCATTGAGAAAAAGCAGCAGAGTTTGTAGCGCTTCTCTGTTCTCATCAGGCATCAGCAGTACGGCACCTTGCAGCGCCTCTATTCTTAGTTCCTCAGGTATATCTGAATCAATCAAAACAAATATATAAATATAGTGTAGGTAAACGGCTCTTGGGAGTTGCTAGTTGGCAAGAAATGCCACTAAATTCGTGTGATGAATATACATTGCATATTTGTAACACCAGTGTGTTCATCATGTGTGGCCATTAATGACACAGAGAGGTCAGCTAGTGGCTCGTGGATTTTATGGATAGTTTTAAAACTGATATTAACTTACGGCTGTATATTGAAATTAATGTTTCTGCGAGCTTGGATGTCAGGATGGGGTCTGGGAGATCTCGAAAGTATTCCTTGAGCATGTCAGCCAGGTCAAATGGGGACATACCTTCAAAGTCTGTTAGGTCTGCAAAAATTGCATTGATTTAGAATGACATTTGTACATTTATCAGTTTATAGTTATTGCTGGTGTACTAAATGCCACTTACCTTGGTCGCTTTCCATCATCTCCTTCAGATTATGAATACGAGATTTCCCACCAGACTTTCTAAAGATGCCGACAGATTCAACACCTATAACATTTTTAAATGATTTCCTTTAAATACCACTACTGGATTATCATACCTCACTTGTCTATCTTTGTATAAGAAGAGCTGGAGTGCTTGTGGTTTTCAGGGGGGAGGAGAAGGGAGAGGGCATTTTAGGTAAGAAACTGCATGAGCAGCAAAACTGTTTGTTCAGTTGGGACTGGGGAGGGAAGGGTTAAGCCACTCGTCACTTCTCAATTCACAAACCATCCCTTACCTGTTCTTTGTAAAAAATTGATAGCAACAAGAATGGACTTTGGTAGAGGTCGCCCAGTGCGCTGAAGGACCACTGACATTGGAACACCAAACACTTTCTTGTCTATTAATACAAATATTCCCAAAATTACTACCAGATATAATATCAAATAATTTCATTTGATAGTATTTTATAAATTCATTGTGACTAACCTCGATAGTCTGGAGACTTTAGTTTTTTTAGAAACTGTGGAAACGACCTAAAAAAACACATGAAAAGGTTTTTCTTACTGAAATGTTACTCTGATTGCCTATATTGTGGTAACTGAAGGCATACCAATCAATAAACAATTATTGTTGTTATTATTATTAACAGAAAGAAAGCTGATGAAGAACTGAAACCAAGAACGTGCACCTTCCTTACAAAACGGTACCCTAATCGGTTTTTAATTAGCAAATTGTATTCACAGATGAACCGCAATAAGTAGTCCTTACCAATTCCACATCCCCCTGTTCGAGTGCGTGTACCTCTCCATCAGTGCCGTCAGTTTTAACAGTGAGTATTTCCTAAGGACAGCCAGCTGTCCCGCTGATAGTTTGCTGATCTTTGTTGACCTGGAACAAATGAGCGATTGCAAGTAAGAGTTAAGCAACTTAAAGCCTAATTTTATTTAATATATTATCCACCAAACAATTAAGGGTCTCTGCAAGAACTGAGACTGTATATAACTGTGATTGGATGTGAATTTCTCCGTACCCTTATATAAGGAAATAGGAGATTACAGTCTATCAGCATAAGTAGTCTAATGGTTTGATACTACTGCTTTACACTTGTTTTGTGTCACGTTAAATAGAGAGCGTTACTTACAGAACTGCTATAGATGGCTTGGAAGACCTCTCAAAGCTGTGCCACCTACAGGCTCTATTTCTATTGGACTTGGGAGATCCTTGTGATGTGCTATTCTTAGACGGAGCAGTATATCTCCTGGAATGGTTCAAATTGATTAGCTCTGATGGAACGTCATCTTGTTCATCATGATCCTCAATTTCTGACAAATCCTCTGCAGAAGATCCATGGTCATCCAGACATAAATCCCTTGATGTGAAGTTTGTTCTGTGATGCGAAGCTGGGTTGCTGCTGTCTTGGCATGAGCTCGATATGGAAGGTGTACTAAGCGAAAGACCACTAGGCATATTATCATATAAACTAGACCGAACCCCTTCCTCTTGCAAGGAATTGTTTAACGGAGATATCAGTTTGTTTTGTGAAATCCTGTCAACTGCCTGCAGCGATAGTTGCCGTACATTTGAGTGAATACATCGTTCATTTAGTACATCAGTTGAGCCGGATTTACGCCTCAATGAAGATGCTGAATTAGAGTTTGATGCTGTAGTGGAAGATCCACTTCCACTTAATCGTGAAGAAGGTCTTTTCCGCCGTGACCAGTTCCTATTTTTGTTCTGAAGTTTCCATCTTGAACTAAGCGTTATGAGGTCTTCTTCATCGGAATCATATCCATCTATACGCTGCAACAATAGCAATGGAGAGAGTCAGGGGGGACAAATACATATATCCATCTATACGCTGCAACA
>JAUPMF010001983.1:0-11518 GCA_031471435.1 Stomphia didemon | reverse complement strand
AATATCCGATACGTATTTTACAAGAAAAAGTGAGATGATTCTGGTAGCGTCCTTTGGCGTCTTTGAGTACGTGAAGCCGCGAAGGGTTCAAAACAAACTTCTAACGCTTATGGCGATATCTTCGCTTCTAGCGTACCTAGAACTAGCGGTGTGTATAAAACTTTAATTCTCAAGTCGATAAAATCAAATATATCCAAGTCAACTCGGGGGGGCAAAATTTCCTTGGGAATTTACTCCCCCGGGGGGTAAATTTTGGGGGGGCAAAATTTCCTGGGACACCGGGTCAAGTGTGCTAATTTTAGAATAAACTGCGTGAAGTGAACAAAAAGCAACAGGAGATTTTGAATCGAGTATAATGAGAACTTTGTTAGTGTGAAATAGCTGTGATGAGGCTTTGACAATCAGTAAAGATTATTATAAAGTTTAATTTTAAGGCCGGAATGACTGACCTAAACTGACTCTCAAACACACACACTCTCTAAGTCTTACTAGAATTACGAGCTCTTATAGCGCCAAAGAAATTCACAATCTACACGTGGCAAAACGGTACACTAGATTTATATGTAATAAAACAACAAAGGAAAGCGGATAAAGTAAGGGGTTAATCTACAACATGGTTTAGGGGCCGATTAACTTCTCTCTCAGGATATCTCGATGACCTGCGGGATGCTAGAGGAAGCAAAGGACTGCTGTAAGATACGACGTTTCAGCTTGAATACAGTGTCTAGGAAGTATCAGCATTATTTGTTTAATTTTACCATTTTTTCATTTTTAACGCAGGTTTCTTTCGTTAAATTAAAAAAAAAATTATTTTATTTTTTACATTAGAGTCATATGTTTTTAGTTTGCTTCACTATGTACTAGTTTTCAGACCCAGTATAACCGACTAAAGTTGACAACCGTGTGCCATGAGTCCTCGTTCAATCGAAAGTGCTTAGCTGCCGCGCCAGCGCCGGTCATTCCGTCCATGCATGCTTTGCGCGCTCACCGTTCAGCTTGCTATAGATGATCTAGATAGCTGTACGTGTACAGTGCACTTAGTCGATTAAGTAATAAAAATAGTCCTTAGTAGCTGGGCAAATGTTTTGAAATCTTGCCCTAATTGTTTAATTTGGCATTAAATATAGTTTTGTACAATAGTCTATTGACAGAAAGAGCTTTTAGAATCTATTAGTGGGAATTATGTTACTTTAATTATTGCCCCATTAAGAGCCTCGCCGGCTCCAGAGTTATTTTATGTTCGCTTATAAAAATAGTTCAGTTTCAAATAGACCTATAATTTATGTACTGTACTATTGACGTAATGCGATGAGATGAGATGCGTAGGCCATGACGTTATTGTATATGCCTACGTCTGCACATCACACACACAAATGAAGTACTCTGTATAGAAATTATAGTACAGATGAACCAATAACTCAATTATCACAAAGAGGAAAGCGAGCGAGCCAGAACATATTTTATTACAATAAACGTTTTGCAAATGTTTGAAAATTGTTATAACTTAATTCGAATTATTCATCCTTTCATAATATATTATATTATATTAATGTTTTTGTGGTTTTAACGTATAAGAGACGAACAAATTTATATAGTCCATTGTAAAGGTTTGAGGAAGAATTTTTTTTTCACTAGATTCAAGAGTTAAAATATAGCTGCAAAACTATCCCAATCAACTGATGACATATTTCTGCGATAAACATTCTGAAGACAATAGTTCCGTCTCTAGTTTTCCTGAAAAGTACAAACGAATTATATTGTACGGTGTTGTAAATGCGATTTTATGTGTATCAAGTGTATTATAATACTAATGTAATCACCACACGGTATGGTGTATATAATATGCGAGGTTGCCGGTATTGGCTAGCTCACTGCACATGGGGTATGCCATGATATAGGCAACACGCTCTCTCTCTCTCTCTCTCTCTTTGTAGGCTTCGTCACACTGAGAGATGATGAATCACAAAACGGCAGTGTCATAGAATAGAATAATACTATGTAGCTGGAAAAACTAATATAAACAAAAAGCGGAAAAAGAAAGCATTTCATACTTTTAATATACTATGAAAATTTGTATATAATATTTGTTGCTTTTTCCTGATCTTAATTCTTTTTTTTTCTTGTCTTCAACTGCTTTCATGTCTTGGTCAGAGGTGATCATCTCTATGAATAGGCTTTCCAGTTAGTTTTTTAACGGTTTCTTTGTGGCACTGATTTCTTAAATACAAATTGGCATCAAAATCCCAGCCGGTCGGTCATAAATTAAGGCGAGCCATTTTGCAGCCGTCTCGAATACGCTATCAATTGATTTCACGTCCGTTGAATCATCACTCATCTTTACTCTCTTCCTAGCTCAAAGCTTTGAATATAAATTAAAATAAATAATAGAAATTCAAGATTGCTTTCTTCTATCACGTTGTGTTTGTACTGTGTTCCTAAACAATAAGATGGCGATGTTTGCTGTCAACCTCACTACTCAAACAAGATTACTACTTGAACGCAGTTGAAATCGCAACGAATCAATCATTACATTTGGCCACGTGATATATCGGCGAGACCAGAGATTTTTGTACAGATTTTCGCAGCTGAAAGAGTTCAAATACGTGTTCAAGTCTATATTCTAAGATAAGGTGGACGAGACGTAAGCAAAGCTGTCTCTACCACAAGTGAGGTCGCCTTATGAATCATTGATTAGCAAACTTTGGAAGTTTCTTTTCATAACATGTGCCAATATTGTCTCAATTTAATGCTTTAAAATGCTGATAATTGAGGAGATTGTCAACGCACTCATGTCTTTGGGCAAAAAGTTGAATATAGTATGTATAGATATATAGTTTTTAACTCGATGCTACCAAAAAAAATAAACAAAAAAATCTAATAAAAATAAAAATAGAAATAAAAGTAAAACTCGAATAAACATTTATTGTTTTCAATTAAAATATTTTAGCTTTTAAAATTCAATTCATCTGCTTCATTTTATCCCAAATAACACCGTTTAATCAATGCCATTTCTTTTGCATGCTCTCGTACTAAAGGGAGGAAAGGAAACTAATACCGAAAATGAAACTGTACCTAAAGTTGAACTATACTGTTATAGTTCTTACAGCTACCCGTGATTAAGGGATGTCTATTTCTTATTGGTGTTTTTTGTCACCTGGTCTCAAATACAATAACCATCTACGTTTGTATGTATAAAATAGAACAGCACAAACCATAGATATAGAGAGAGCTTTATGTCTCGCCCAAGCTTAAGAGTAGAGCCCACATTTAGGACGTAGTTAGAACTAGTTTGTTATCAGTGCGATTTCGTGAGAGTCAAAATGTCTACGTACTCGGAAGCATGCAATTTGGGAGTGTCCTCACAGAAATGGTCTCTTTCTTACTTAATGTTTATGTAACCGCTTTTCCTTAGGCGTTCTTAATCAAGGTCCGAAAAAAGGTGCTCATATAAAACTGACATTTTCCTCATCTATTTCGCATACCGTTTCCTCGAAAAGCTTTCATTTCCTATCAAAGGTATAAAATCGACATTGTTTTGTCAATAAAACGATCAAAATAATACAACCCGACAATGACATGAACTCTCGACAGAAATGGCAACAAAGACGGGCTATAGATAAGCAAAATCGATCTGGTTGTTCTATGCCTTTTCCCATTGAAAATACCACCCTTCCAAACCGGAAAAATCATATTGATCCGAGAGGTTGCCATCTTGAAGATGATTGCGTCCATTGATTAGTTGTGTGAAGGCTCTAATGATCAAAAAGCTATTAGCGTGGTGTATTTCTATTCAAGGACAGGATGAATTTCTTCCAGTTTATTACGGCTTAATGGAAAAAGGAAACACAAACCCCACTGGGTACCGGGAACTTTCACGGTCCTAATTTACTGTAAAAGTGAATTACATCATGATACGGGGGAATACAAAAGCACTTCCTGTGACAGGGATTCTTATTGGTCAACATTAATGACGCAAATGAGACACCATATTGACACTATCAGCCGAACAACATATAACGAAACTGAAGCAACACTACTTCACTCCGACTGACAACGCAGAGTCAACCACATTAGGTGGAAGACTGCTCTGAAGAACGACATGGCTTGCTCCAGGGAACTTGTGCTTGTACTAATTCTTACTTACGCTGCTTCAATACATGGTATGTTGAGAATATTTTACGTGGCTGGGATAAGGTGGGGTCTATTTGATGTTGGGCTACTGAATTTCAGTTTAAAAATCTGTCGTGAAAAAATAGTGTCCATCTCCTATTCTTACGGATGAATATTTTCTTGCGGTTTGAAAATCCTTGTTAACTGGGTATTGTTGCATTTCGATGCTGCTGCCTTATGTAATAAAGCTCTTGTTCAAATCACAGTAAATCACAGTATTTGCTCTTCATCAGCGAAGTCAGTGATTTACAACATGTAACTCATTCCGTCATCAGCGTATGTCAGAAAGAATTTTAATTACGACTTCAACGTTTCCCAAAAAACAAGACTTTTGATTCTACAAAGTTGTACACTGGTCATTTTGTCATTTAGATCATATTTAAAATAGCCGTACAATTCATTGATACTATGTTGATACTTATATGGCATTAATGATGATTTCGCGCATTCATTTGTTATTAAATACGCTTGCTAGATTGAGTTTAGATTGTCAACGCTCTACCCTTTTCACGAAAGATGGAACAAAAACATCAAAAATAAAAATCAACAACGAAATTATTGCATTTCTAGCTTCCTATTTACTTGCAATATGTTGATGGACCTAATCGAAGAATATGTCTCGAGGCACGACAAGTAGCACGAACTATTGACTTTAATTCCACGGTATGCCAATTTGGAAAGCAATGTTAGTTCGTGGAGTATGGTGTTTTGTAGTCCAGTTTTAGCTCTAGAAAAAACAAACACACAAAAAGACAGAGCAAAACAGAATATTGATTAAATGTACCACTTTGACCAGTAGCTTTAACCGTAGGGACAATAATATTTACTGTATTAGTTTTGTATGTTTTTTTGGACATTACATTTCGTACTGCTGGATATGTAAACAGTTTCAGCTTAGTGGAAATAAAGTCAATCCAGTTAAAATGAAAATGGTTTGACTGATAATGATGGTGACATGTGTTTGCTTCAGAGATTATCTTATTTGTTTTAATCTGATTTTGTGATTCAACTAGGCTTGAAAGAGGGCGCCGGTTTGTATTCAAAACTACCATCTAATCCGTGCCTTTCGTTTCTTTAGGGTCTGACGTCGATCAAAGCCTTGAGCCGAATGCACACAGGGTGCCCGAAAAGGTTGAGCATAACGAGAAAGCAAGTGTTCAATATAAAGTCAACACCATTAAGCTGACCGGTAACAAACATGCAAAAATGGACGACAAACGGCCACCTCCATGGCCACCACGCCCTGGCCGCCGAAGTGCTATCCCAATGAAAGCAATGAAAGCTAGAAACGATATACCGACCGTTATCCGACCGGGCCGCAGCCTGGAAGAAAGCTTCAGCATTTACAGGGCAAAACGAAGACATTTACAAGGACCAAGTATTTTGAGGCCAGGTAGAGAAGACGTTCCCCAAGCCCCTCCAAGCCTTTTTAGGCCTGGTAGAGAAGACGTTCCCCAAGCCCCTCCAAGCCTTTTTAGGCCTGGTAGAGAAGACGTGCCCAAAGCCCCTCCAAGCCATTTTAGGCTTGGTAGAGAAGACGTGCCCAAAGCGGGACCTCCAATTCTTTTCAGACCCGGCAGGGAAGACGTGCCCAAAGGACCTCCAAATCTTTTTAGACCCGGCAGAGAAGACGTGCCCGAAGGAACTCCAATTCTTTTCAGACCCGGCAGAGAAGACGTGCCCGAAGGACCTCCAATTCTTTTCAGACCCGGCAGAGAAGACATGCCCGAAGGACCTCCAAATCTTTTCAGACCCGGCAGAGAAGACATGCCCGAAGGACCTCCAATTCTTTTCAGACCCGGTAGAGAAGACGTCCCTCATGATGTCGAAACAGAAATTTTTCAATCAAGTCGCAACGAAATTCCTGAACCACAATTTAAAGTAGTGCGTCCAGGCAGACGAAGCATTGGCTACAATATGCCCTGGACGTACGTAGGAAGTTCGGTTCACTCAAATTTACAACATAAAACCGAAACTTACAAGCAAAAAGCCTTGGAGGAAAAGACAAAAAGAAACTCAAAGGCCTCCAACATGAACGAGCCTAGCGAGCAGCAGGACTTTTAAATGAACTGACATAACGAACGACGACGGATTGGAAGGACGGAGTTTTGGAAAATAATGGAAATATTTTAGAGTTAGTGAATAAATGCTTAAACATTGATGAGACTGAACTAAGCGATAGTAATAATTGGTATTTCTTAACATGGACTACAATAGTGCTGCAAATAAATGAAACGCACAATGTGTTGAAACAATAATGGGTTGATAGCGTCGTCATTCTAGATTGAATCTGGGGAGCGAGGATAAAACAATGTTTCTATTTAAACAGTACCGAGAAATTATTTTCAACAATTTCCTTCTATCAAAAGCAGGAATTTGACTGATATTTGTTTACTGCAATTCATCCGTTCTTGATAAAAAGAATTGTCACTTTTGTCACAATTTAAAGTGAAAATCGGTTGTGAGATTACTCTTATACATAAGTGTTTTCATAAAAAGGTTCAATCGCCTTGTCTGTTTATCTACAAACTACAGGGCAGCAGGTGAATTATCACTTATCGCTGCTACAACAGACATTTGTTTTCCGCAATGATAAGCGAATTTCCGCTATTTGGAGGACACGACACTAAACATGCAGGAAGAAGAAACATTTGTGAGCCAATCATAACTGCCAAGTTATGAGTGAATTACCGATCGGTAATAAGTGCTGGCTATTGCCCGTTGGGTGTGATTTGGGTGTGTCGTACACAGGTGTTGGGCTATTAATGGATTCAATTGGGTTGAAATACAAGCAGATTTATCTATAAACGATCCGATATGTTTATTCTAGTACATTCACAGTCAAATAGAATTGCCCCCATTGCGCGTGAGCACGCTACTGTTATTTTTAGATCGATTTCATTCTTATAGACACAAGAGATTCCAATTATTGAAGATGTATACACATCAAGACGAGTGAGTTCTACAGATTTGACAGAGCTTATCCCTTGCTTTGTTTCTTGCTATTTTCCACCCTTTTTCGATCGCTTATTTTTCCGAATTCCGAATAGTGAATTTTGACATGTTATGGTAATATCATTTCAGACAAATCTCTAGATTTTTTATTTTAATCATTCAATATTTTCTGTTCGTAAAATAAAGAACCGATGCTAAACTAATATTGTATTGATATTGTATTGATATTGTATTGATGTTGTATTGATATTCAAAAATGTTCTTACAAAATGCCCAGGGAACGGAACCAGCTCTGACTTAATCTGCATAGATCTTCCACTTTTGAAACATAACAATTAATAAAAGATCACACATCCTGAGGACCAGATAACGAATTCAAGCGTCAAGTTCATGTACATTGCTTTTGCGTTAGTTTTCCATTCGATAGGCATTTTGACACTATTTTTGACATTATTTCTGACACTATTTTTGACACTAGTTTTGACACTATTTTTGACACTATTTTTGACACTATTTTTGACACTAAACTTAAATAGTAAGATACGAAACCAACAATAAACTTTTAGTGCTGCCCTGAAACACGTGGTTTTACTCTGACCCAAATTAAGGAAGAAGAAAGTACTCTAAGCTCCCAGCGTGTCAGCCTCAGTTGCCTTTCCAAGGGTTATTCAACGTTTCTTGTGGTGATGATGGTGGCGATGGTGGCGTTTTGATAACTTGCTCTTCATAAAGAAAGAAAAAAATATATAAATACAGCCGTGTAAAAGCCGGCGTAAGATATAATGAGAAAGTGGTGAATTGATTGGTTTTAATATATTATTGTTCTGTTTATTACCTTTTTGCTGTTTCGCGCCTTTTTGTTACGCGCGTTCTTGGCGCGACCATTGTCGACCTTTTCTGTCTTTGATCTCTGTTTTTAAATAAATAGAGAATTTGAGATAGTGAAAAAAAACAAATTCAATCATGTATGGATGCTTGTACGAAGGTAATACCAAGCTGTCAAATTACCACAGAATTGAATGAAAAAACAATAAAATACAAAATATAGATAAATATATATTAAATACAGCGTGGGAAGTAAACTTCCCTCGTGTAAAGAAATACAGACAAAAATACAGACAGAAATACATTGGAAAAATTATTCACCAAAAATGTGAAAGAGCTGAAAGACCGAGCACGAGGTGTTTAAGTTGCTTATAGATTTGGAACACTCTAATATTTTGATTCCAAGAGTATCTAATAAAGCTGGCGATAAGCGGGGCTGAAAAGATGTAGTTGGACTTTGTTTTTATTACCTCGTGGTAGATTTCTTTACTAAAAATAAAGATCACTAGACTTCCTGGCTTTTAAAATGATATATTTACCAAAGTAACAAGATCGATTAGAAACGATAAAAACAGGGTGTGGTTGGTCTATAAATCAATGACCAGCGACATGAGGTGCGGTAAGGTGCTTTGCTACTCGTCGTGCAAACGTTTTGTTTATACTATCACGTTTAAATTATTATTATTCAAATACACCCATTTTATAAATAATGTTCTTTAATATTTTTTATCTAAAATATTTCGTGCACATTAGCATGTACATTAGACAGTGAGAGCGAGACGGAGGGCAGGCCTTATGATGCATGCGTCACCAGTTATCAGTTGGGTTACCTTGTCTGTCGTCAGGTCGTGGGATTGTAGACTGTGAAGTAATATAGAGATAATTGTAAGATCAATGTCAGAGTTAGGCGAGTATTACTGCTGTCCAGTGTGATCGGTGGAGGTTAACGTGCAGAGTTTACGAAGAAGGTTACGTGAAGAAAGCGTCAATGAATATGCTGAAGCAAGTAATCGTAATTAACATTTGCAAAATGAAATAATAAAAGTTATCTTACTTTTTTAAAGCCCATTCCACCAGCTCCGCCAAGGGTCTGGAGTCCTCCCATATTGCCCATACTTCCAAATGAAGGTAGGCCAGCCATACTGTTAGCTCCTCCGTATGACTGTAGTCCTCCGCCACCTCCCATGCTACTAGCACCTCCATATGACTGTAGCCCTCCCCCGCCTCCCATACTGTTAGCACCTGTATATGACTGTAAACCTCCACCACCACCACCTATATTGCTAGCACCTCCATATGACTGTAACCCTCCACCGCCTCCCATCATGACGGCCCCTCTCTGGCTTCCCCCCATCATGCTCTGCATGCTTTGACCCCCAGCCATAATCGGCTGTTGCTGCTGTTCGCCATTATAGCTCAAGCTCTGCATGCTGTTCCCAGGTTGTTCCATGCCCCTGCCTTGTCCACCTTCCATCGAGGCGCCAGCGGCGAAGCTATTACCCTGCGATGGTTCCGGGCTCTCTTGATACGAGCCTGGATTCATAGAATTCCCCGGCTCGGCCCCCGTGTACGCGTTAGTCATTTCCATTGGAGCTCCGCCCTCTCGTGAGCCTTGGCCAAACGACTCTTGTTGGGAGAACCTCGACATGTCCTGGGATTGACCTGCAGGGTTTTCCATACCGAGGCTACCAAGGCCTCCCATTCCTTCAGAAGAAAACTGCCTGGTCATCGGCGGTCCTTGAATCTCACTCGGACTCATCTTGTTTGCTTGTTGTATGATGCTCGATAAATCTGCGTGAAAAATGTTAACCATACAGTTACAGTACTGGTTTCCACCTTATCTAGTTTACTCTAATGTATGACAAGTTCTTATACCATTTCCCGGGCGACTTGATGACCCAAAGCTCTTCACTCTGGGAGCTTCGAACGACGCATCACCCATCATTGACTGGTGCGGGCTTTCTTCGTCACGAAATCGTGAAGTCTGTCCTCCGTTCCCATTGACTTGCACAACAGTGGCTCCTTGGTCGCTCATACTAGCTGAACCGCGCGAGGATTGGGACTCGGAGGCCACAGCTTGTTGGATTTCGTTGAGTTCGTGCGCGCTCTCCGACGCAACCTGAGCCTGGATACTTTGTTTCTGAGAGAAAAGGATAGTCTCTGTCTAGTCAAGTCTATACAGCTAAAACAAGGCTATAAAATAGCTCTCGCGGGCCTCACCTCTGCTGCATCTTGTTTCTGTATGTTTGTGGACCAGCTTCCTCCTTTAGAACCACCAGGAGATGGACCATCGTCCCAGCCCTGTCCCCCTCCATAGCCATCTTCGTATTTCTTTTCTTCTTCTGCCTCAAGTGCTAAACGATCTTCCAGTTTGGTGTCCTCCTTGTACGCGTTATTAGTGTTGCCCATGTCTCCTAGTCCAGTCATGCCCATAAGGTGAGATAGACTTGGTTTTCTATGTACTCTGTGCTCCTTGACCCTCTTTAATGTCACGTGCTCACTGTCGTCTTCTGTGACTCAAACATCGAGAGGAGGAAAGGGAGGGAAAGCAAAAACAAAAGACTTAGATATTCTGACACTGATCAATATCTAATTCAAAAACACAACAAGTTCATTAATTTGAAATATTGTACAGTGTTCTCAAATTAGTCTCGTACGTATCGTGAATTGTAAGAATCTTACTGATATATAGATCACGAGTCAATTCTGACTGAAGATGATTTTTGATTGGATTACAACGCGCAGCATAGTTTCTTGTTTCTGAAACTCCAACAATATTTTGGCACTAGTAACGACTAGTCCCTCTAAACGTTGTTCTTGAATAACCTGCAAAGCATGACAACACAACCCACCTTCTGGATCAAAGTGCCTGAAGTGCTTTGTCAGGTGTTTCATTAACACGTTGACCTTCTTCGCTGCATGGCCTTCCTTTAGCGACGAGTTATCTTCGATCTCTGCAGCGAGTTTATTCACTTTATCCTCGACTACTCTAGCTTCAGCTCTGTGGCCGTGGCTGATGGAATCCTCGGCAGCCAGAGAAGCAGCTGCCTCTGCCTTGCGAACCGCATCTTTTACTGTTGAAATATATATCAATACAGCCAGCTATATGTTAATACCCGCTAGATGTTTTAAGGATACTTTAGTTTTTTAATGTGTATGTTTGACGTCGAAGATTTTCGCTGTGCAACACGAATAAAATAAACACGGTTTACATTATGACTGCAAGTCTAATGCACGACGCTTATATATAGTGTTCTATTCGTAGCTGTCCGAGAGGTGATCGCACACAGGTAGCACTCTTACCTTGCTCTTCACCTGAATTGCCGAGAGACGCCGCAGATACTGAATACAAACAAACAAATATGATAAGATTTAACAATAAGAACGCAAATAACATAACAACATTTAATATAAAATACTTGAAATATAACGCGCGCGCTGATTGGTTGGACAACATGTTTATATACTGAGACTGTGTAAACAAATCAATTTTGTCTATTTTATAAAACTATTATAAAACGTTTTTCGTGAGTACATAGGCTAATAATCAGGATGTTTCGCGGCCAAT
>JAUPMF010001961.1:0-11521 GCA_031471435.1 Stomphia didemon | reverse complement strand
GTGAACCAAAGTACTGGGCTCCTTTCTTTCTTATCGGCGATGATGTCACCATCAAGGTGAAACTGTGTTAATAGTTTGATCAGTTTTATTGGTATTGATACTTTTATTGAGTTTTCTTAGTTGAATATTAAATTTAATGATTTCAATAATTTTATCAGTTTTAATAATTTTAATAGTTTTAATAGTTTCAGATAGTTTTAATAGTTTTATTGGTATTGATACTTTTATAAGTTTAATAAGTTTAACAGTTTTAATATTTTTATCAGTTTATATACTTTTATTAGTTTTAATAATTTTATCAGTTTTAATAATTTTAATGATAATGGTCTTTCGGTTTTAATAATTTTAAATCTGTTTTAATAATTTTAATAGTTTTATCAGTTTAATAGTTTTAGTTATCAATCAATATTTGCTGGTCAGCGGTGACACATATTAGTGCATGAGCGAATTGATTGATAAAACTGTTTGATGTAAATAAAGGATGTACAAAAATCGATACAATTTAGTGAATGTCACGTGAATCAGGCGGGTTTACAGCCCGTTTGTGTGTCTGTCTTTCCTCCCTCCCCACTCGCGTAGCCACTGTTCTGTCATAGATGTCACCTAATGCAATATCATGTAATCCATTCGTATTTTGACGAGTGTAAGTTGGATGAAACTCGATCATTACCACCATCGATTCGATTCTAATATGTTATTTAAAATGAAGTATTCTTCTATTTATTTTATACTTTTACTAAGATATCAGAATGTTGAAAAATTATTTTCATCGGATTAAATTCATCTTAATTCGATTGTCATTAACAGATGACTTAATTAAGGCGCGTTCACACTAGACTCTAATTATAATCGAATCGTGATTCAAGTATAATTGAAATGTGTTTACACCTTCGAATATAGTCACCAATTACAAGCGAATCATGATTACTTCAAACAACCTCACGGGGGTTGTTTGAAGTAATTACACTTTGAAATCCAACTCTAATTCAAAATAGCAAAAAGACAGTGATGGAGCGACGAGACAAAATGTCTCATAGCTTTATGGAGCAATGAAACCGTTCGAAGTAATTTGAAAACTATGCACAATAAGAAGGGTATTTGGGATAACATTTGCCAGAGAATGACGAATGCAGGATACACTAGAAGCGGCCAACAGTGCATTGAATGAATTATAATTAGAGTAATCATACTCGAACGATTATTATTCACTTCAGGTGTGAACGCGCCTTTAATCGCTATTTTATTTTCAGTTTTTCATTCTCTTTCTTCTCTCAATCTCCTTCCATTACAAAGTACAGTTCTGCAACTGACTTTTCTTTCCTGATTTCCGTCGCTACATGTACTAAATTGACCAACAATCTCCTGCAAAAAGTTACCACTTGCACGAGAAATCACTTGATTTTTCTCGACCATCTGGTATTCCATTCATAGTTGCTTAGCTTTGTTTATCTGCGACTGTTGACACTAGTCTTCGATTCCTTGTAAACGCAGTCAGAAGGTGCTCTGGTCTACATCTAACGACACTATCGCACTATTTGCCATAGGAGTCGCAGATGACAGCATTTAGCAATCGTCCCTGGTGACAAGACGTAATCCTGGCAAAGGCTGAGTAATTCGATCTGCACAGAGCGGAGATAAGTCTGTTGTTTTGCAGGTGAAAGTGCAGATTACATTACATGGCGTGCGTAATCCTCAGTTCAGAAACGAATTTATAATGCTTCTGTGTTACCTGTGCCCCTATCTAGGACCACGCCTTAAGGGCTGCATTACCACGTCAGGCAGCAGAGGGTCTTAGGAAGTGAGGGAGGGGTTGATCTCTTCCAGTCGCCTAACATGGCTACAGAGAGAAGCCCGTCCATTGACTTGACTTTGTTTTTGTAAAATCTCGCGAAGTTTCACGCGACAGACAAAAGTGAGAGTAACACAGACGAGTCGTTCAACAAAGAAATATCGAGCTCGACAACCGACACAAAACAGCGACGAAGCTCATTACAGATGCGATTCCAAGATAATTTAGGTTTTTTTGACTCACCAAGAAACTCTTATCAGGACGACCCGGAAAGCAAACCGACAATCCAGCGGTCTGGTATCCATAGTAACGATAAACACGTGGATTGGCATTCGTGTAATACCGACGTGATGGATTACTCGTTTTGACTCACACGGTCACCCTGTCTAATAGAGATTTGAACGATAAGATATTAGAGAACTGCATTGAAATGACTCGCTATAAGTGTAGCTGGATTGAGAGCGCTTTATATATAGAGAGAGAGAGATTGAAACAACATAGAATAATAAGGAAGGGAAAAAAAGAGGAATCGGTAAGACAGAGAGAAAAATATCAAGATTTGTCGTTCACAACGCGATTACAAAAATATCGTTCTGGTATAAATATTTAGTAGTTTATTAGTTGGCTAAAGTTTATTGTATAATTAAATAATTATAAAAAACATCAACTCTACAACTTGACAATTTATTTCTACCTAAATGATTTTATTTCACTGCTATCGCTGAGAGCTGATGCCCTGTATTTAATATATTTTTACACAAAAAGTATATATAGAGAATATGAAAAAACGACAAGTGACACAATATACACACTCTCCCCTCCCTAGGGATGAATTCGTCTCGTTCCCAGGCCACCTCTGTATTATTTTGGCGGCCATTTTGTAAATATGTTCGGGACATTTTTGCCACCGATGTCACAAACATGATCGAATCAATGTGAATCGGGATTATAATAAGGAGAACGGTAATGTGGTGGGTGAGAGTACGTCCTTCTACAAGTGTTGCTAGGATCTTGGTAAGTTTAGTGTGTTTTTCATATTGCTATCTGTGATTTCTCTGCTTGCAGAGTTTTCTTTTCTGTGTTAGTTGGACGCTGTGTTTTGATGGGTAGAATGTCATAGCACAGCGTCCAACAAACACAGAAAAGGAAACTCTGTGAATAAAATATTTTTTCTTTTCTCGAAAATTATGAATTATCATCATCATCATCATTATTATTATCACCACCACCAACATTAAATAAATTGTAACTTCAAATATGTTAGTTAGTTAAAATCAATGATTTACCATATAGAGTCTAATATGATTTTTACAACAAACACTCAATTTCTCGCTTTCTGATTGGCTCTTAGCCATGATCACTAAGAGAACGTACGTACAATGAAAATGACGTCAGATCACCACGACAAAGCCAACAAACTTAAAATTTGACGGAATAGTTCAAAGCCATGTCTGCTAAAAATTCTTAGTTGTTGTGGTGCAGGCTTTCAATGACACATATCTCTTGATTTTTGCCAAAAAGCACTAAAGTTTTCCTACTGTCTCAACAACTTTTTTGTTAACCTTTCTTCCTTGAATTCTTGACAGTAAAGCCAACATCTTCCAGGTAGTTTGCTCTGTCAATGTACTTTGCCTTTGCAGACTTCAAAACTTCTTGAATTTCATCATCGGTTAAATCCTTCTCATTGATTTTCTTGAGCTCCTCTTCCAGCGCTTGGCTCTTGCGCTCATCTGCTTCGGCCATTTGCTTGTCCAGCCCAGAATCTCTCAGTAGCTTGGCTATGGCTCTTGGTGATTTGGACGGGGATGCGTACTGCCTCATGAATAGCGCCCTTGCTGTTACTCTGTCTGACAAGAGATCTTTCCCTGCGGCTAGTGTGAAGGTGTGCTTGTGCTTACTGTTGCCATGAAAGGGCAGTTCCAGGTTGTTTTCACTGTCACCATCTTTGTCTTTCATCCCAATTGACATCTTCAATTTGTGAATGTCATCTGAAAATTCAAACATCTTGAACTCCAGCTGTTCAACCTCTTCACAAAGAGACAGAAACCTCTTGGTTATCTGAGAAACATCAAGGTCTTCATTATTAGTTTGACTGGTGGACTTTTCCTGGTTTTCCTGGCCTTTGCCATTGCTCATCATGAAAGTCCCATTCAATTCTTCTGCGGCAACTTTGTTTTCCCCAATATTACTCTTACGACTACTAGAACTCTTTTCTAACTTTGTACTCTTTACAACATTTTTCTGGTTACCAAAGCTTTCCTTCTCACTTCTTTTCTCAACTGTCGTTCCCAGTGGCCTACTCCCATTAATCCAACTTTGTCCTCTTTTCTTTCCCCTGTCACTCTCAGAGCTTTCTTCTGATGAAGAAGATCTATACTCTGGAACCTCGTCTAGCTTGGAAAAACTCTTACACAACCTCTCTTTGCCAACCTCTGGTTTAGCCTCATCAAGTGTTCCAAATGACTTTAGCTCTGGTTTCTGCGACGAGGTCATCAACATGAACCTTAGGTTAGGTTTCATCCATTGAGCTGTTTCATGGCTGGTGTGTCCTGGAGAAGCCTTTGGTGAGAGGCAGTCCCTGTTGGGCATAGCTGGTTTCTTCCCCCTATCATTACCACTTGCTTGATCTCTGCTGTCTAAGCTCCATTTGTCCTGTCCTTGTGATTTCCTATTAGCATTCATGGACATCCATGGTTTGTTTAGCCTGCTATTGTTACCTTCATCCCAGTCCAAACCTTTGACCTCTTTCCCTTTTTTGACATCATAAGTTTTCCACAAATGCAGATTTTTCTGCTTCTTCTCATATTCCTCATCAGAACCACTTGACATTGATGATGATGATGACAATGATGGTGATGATGATGACAAGGATGGTGACGACGAATCACTGGACCCAGAAGGCTTCTTGATAGGACTCTTAATATATTCATACTTAGCTAATGTATCCATGGTTACAGTCTCAAATGTGTACTTTTTTGTTCGGCTGTTTGGAACACCATTTGTCTCGTCAAGAGAGCTCAAACTCTTATTTGACAATGTTCTTTTTACAGGGTTTCTTGTTGGACCCTGGTTTTCAAGAGCTGTTATTCTTGACTGGAAGTCACTGCAGCTTGAGGATGATTTGCTGAGCGTTTTGCTCCCCCCTGATTTCTTGGGACTTTTTGCAATCTTTTCTGCCAGTAGTTCTGTGTATATTCGCTTGGTTTTGTCGTCTGTTTCCCACCATTTGTAGGTGCGCTTGCATGGTGAGCTGGTCATGGTGTGGCAGTGTTACTGAGATCATACAATGAAATATCAAAATAAGAATTAAATTATCATTGTTATGGAGATTGGCTCAATGTTGTTGAAATGTACTGCTTGCCCTGATTGGTTTGTGTGTTTGGAATGTACTGCTTGCCCTGATTGGTTAGTGTGTTTGAAATGTACTGCTTGCCCTGATTGGTTTGTGTGTTTGGAATGTACTGCTTGCCCTGATTGGTTCAAAGCTTTTTTTATTGTAATGCTTGCCCTGATTGGTCAGTATTCTTTAGAATGCACTGATTGCTCTGATTGGCTCAATGTGTTTGAAATGTAATGTGTACTCTCATTGGTTCAAAGCTTTTTTGATGTAATGCTTGCCCTGATTGGTCAGTATTCTTTAGAATGCACTGATTGTTCTGATTGGCTCAATGTGTTTGAAATGTAATGTTTACTCTGATTGGTTCAAATCTTTTTCAATGTAATGCTTGCTCTGATTGGTAAAATGATTGCTGTCTTTTTTTTGTCCATGTTTGACACTACAGTAGAGTTTTTTTAGCCATGTTTCTGTGTACCCCAGGTGAATTCTCTACTGGTGCGCCTGCCCTTGCTCTGACATGGCTGCAGAGGGTGCTGCTTGGTTCCCTAACCCACTGATTCCCGATCCACTCATGATTCTACCATTTGCCGACAGAGAGCAAATGAGAGAGGGTTGGTAAATTACACAGGTACGCGACAAACTTGTTCCCAGTCGCTTCTCTATATACTAATCACCGAGCGCGCGTGGTATCACGGTCAGGCTAGACTTTTCTGGCGAAGCGTTGTTACTTTTTCTACTCCCTTCCCAAAGTCCTTTACGCGCCTTTATTCCCTTTCCAGGATCCACTGCGCGCAGTTAATCGCTTATTTACACAGTAAAAAATATGGTAACGACGACAGTAACGACTGGGAACGAGTCTGTGTACGCGAGTTTTTCTGTGGGGTGGGGTTAGTGGAAAAATTGTCGCATTGCGAGTCGATTTCTATTTACGTGTGACGTTGCCATGGTAATGTGCTAATACAATACATGGAGTTGTAACTCTTCGAAAAAAATATTCGATTTCTGTTCACTAATTGTTAAAGATGGTATTATTTTTCTTCGTTATTCTTGCGCAAGCATTAAAATTGCACTCTTTTAGTTGAATACATCGACAGAACTATGAGAATTTCTTGAACTGTTGTTGAAAGCTTTGCCGTAAACACTTTCGTTTTTCTTGTAGTAATACTCCTTCCGAAACAATGTCCGCGAAAATGAACCTTGTAGCATATAATCTGATTAACCTACATTCGCCCTGGTATTCTAGACGCCCAAGCCATAGATAAAAACATAGCGTACATGGTACTCTAGTGCTGAACTGCGTATTTAACTGTGAAAAACTTAATCAACTGGTAAAGGAATTCTTACCTGGTTTACAAGTTCTTCTCAGCTTCGTGAACTGTTTTTTCGCCCGGCAGTCTCAAGTGAAGAGAGTTTGCTTGTCCACCAGTGAATCGTACTTGTTGTCGTTCACTCCCAGTTGTTCATATTGCCGCACCAGGAAAAGGAGCGTCTTGTTCAACGCGCTGTGATGTGACTGGCTGGGTTGTAGTTCAACCGGTTTAGCCGGTCAGGGCGTTGTCATCTCTCTACGGTGACAACAACTCGAACGATAACATTGTACGGCGTGAGAGAATACATTTACTAGGAATCCACTATGACAAAGGCGTAAAAACAACTATATATGAACGCTTAATACAATCATTGTTTTTCTTCTTCTTGAACCTTCTAATTTTCTACGGTTCAATCCATCATTTTAAGTTAATTTTAATGGAATTTTAACTTCTCCGATTTGACGTTAAGAGAATTTGAAATTTTCTTCTGAGGGGAACGTTTTTTCCCTTGTTTTCTTCATTTTATTTTACAATTATAATTTCTATTACCCTTTTTACACGTTTTATTGTTTAACACTTTTTGTTGTGGTCACATGATTCGAGTACCTGTTGCCACGTGATCATAAGACCTGTTATCACGTGACTGTCATTCCTCGTTTTGATTGGCCAAAAAATGAACAATGTTACAGGTCTTGCTTAGAAAATGAGAACTGCACAACAAACTTTTTAATGTACATGTGTAGATATGAAAAATTAGGAATGAATTAAATTTTTCTTGTCAAGCATATTTTCATTTTTTTCAAAAAGTGTTTTTGAAAATAAATAAATAGAAAATAAAAAAATGTGTGTTGTTGTATTGTTTTGTTTCCCATCTCATTCCCACCACATTTATATTGCTCATGTTCTTCAATCTTTTCGATCTACCCCAACATTCAGATACATGCCTTACGCCGCTACTGAGAAGCCATCCCGGTTTCAACGAATCTTCACAAATTCTCTGCGTGTTTTATCAGTTGGTATGATCATGTTAGCTTCACAAGTTCCTTCAGTAAGTGTATTAAATCATAAATGAAATCATTGAATTTAACAAAGTGATTGATCCCTGTGTAACACTGTTAGACTTTCTCCCTTCCTCCCTCAGACTATGTGTAACACCGTTTGACCTTCCCTCTCCCTCCCCCTCAGGCAATGTGTTTGTATTAGGCAGTATTCGCAGGTTATGGAGTCACTTAGAATCTCACGATGAGATTCCCAAAAGTCAGACGGCAACTTGAAATTCCGAAGACACCAAGTGAAAGCAAACAGCCAATCAGAGATCTCAAGGACATTCTTAATGTCAAAGTGGATCATTTTATTCAGAAACAAAGACAAGACCCATGGAAAAGCTGAATTTAGAACACAAAATAGCCCTTAAAATGGTGTGTCCAATGAATACCTTGAATCAAAGAATTCATCTCCAAAATCATTGAACAAGTTTCAAACTTCAATATTATTTAATTATTTTTGATAAAATTGTTATTAAATATCTCCTTACAGTTTATAATAAATATCCATGCAAAATGTACATGTATACAGTTGACGAACAAAACATTTCATATGACAAAAGAGAAGAATCATTATATATAACAAACACCAAAGTAGTGTTAGTTAAATGCAAAATTTTATCAGTTTTAAGTGTAAGAAAGTATTCCTTTCAAAGCACAAATTTTAATGTTATATTCATAGAATATCTCATAACTCTCGTCCATGCTCTTGCTGGTCTAGGTCCTCCATTTCTTTCTTAGTAATCGTCCTTCCATTACACAGACATGCATTCCTTTGTGCCTCTTTATACGACATACATCCAAGAGCCATTGTCCCTGAGTAGAACATTGTTGATGATGTTTCACATGCCTTTAATGCTTTCTTACTGAGTCGTTGACCAAGACCTTCTATAAGACAGACATTATCTAGACACGATTTGAAGTCTTCGTCGCACTGACTTCTGTCGTTGTTACACGAATCGTAACATTTATCATGGATATTGCAACATTCTGTAAACCCAGGCAAGTTTGAGGTGTCAATCTGAAGTTCAGAGAAAATGAGAAAAATTATCATAACTAATAATTCTTTTACACAGTTCTGTCCAACCACCTAGGTATACCTGTATCCCCATAGATCCACAGCCATTACTGCTTGGTTTGTGTTTAGAATTGGTTATTGGTTTGTACCCTGAAACAAAATACAGATATTCAGATAATAAGTCTGGGGTTAAGTAATTCTTATTTTTTACACAGTGTTTCAAATTTAAATCCATCCCTCTGGTGTTTGATGAGCTGTTCGGTAATTATAAAGTGGCTTTGATTAACTTCACAGCTGTGTTTTTTCAGTATAACGTTATAAACTATTCAATCTATAACGTTATATGTCCAGCAGGTGCAAAGAAGAGCCAATCACAACCTACCATGTCACAAACTAAAATCAGCTATGTACATGTGGCTTTACTTCGCTTGAACTGAAGAAATACTAGAGTCTAGCTATAAAGACTAAACGAAATACTGCTAGTTGGTAAATTACTGTACTGTCTGAGTATTAAATAAATCGCTGTTTTATCCGAAGAAAACATTTATAACAAGGTATAAACAAAAGCAACAAAGTTGTAGCTAAATCGAAGTATCGTCTATCGACTCGGCGATCTTTACACACAATAAATTGATCAGTTATATCAGTTATTTATCTTATTCAAGTTGGTATATATATATTTATATATATATAGTTCGTATAACGAGATTCTTTTACATACCGTTCGGGCATTTAAAAGTACAGTCACTTCCACCAGCTAGTTCAGCTAAGATATTGGCTAGATTCGCTAGCCCTGCGCTTGGATCTTCACTAGCAGAGACTAATTTCAGTAAGCAGGCTAGAATCACTCCACAGATACAACGGGAAGGTGCAATCATGTTGATTACACGATGTAGAGAAGCAAGTGATTTGTAAACAAAGAGGAAGTGGAATGAAAAGGAAATATATATTGAGTTCGTTACCAGGCTCTTTCGGCTCGTATCAAAACGAGGCTGAATTTTTTTCCACAAATTAAATTTAGTTGCAAAGGAATTTTCAATATTTTAGGCTACAAATTTTACATTTATGTTTGGCATTTCTGGTAGGAGTGAATCACGATGGTAAACACTATTACCATGACAACCGTTTCCCAAGATCCTTTGCCACCACTTATAGTATTTGAAGTAATCCCTTTTTAATCAAAAAATACATTATAGCCTTTCTGCTTTTCTTTTGTTTATTGAATTAATTGTTTAAGAAATGGTCCACACACGATATAAACACATTCAGTGGGATCAATTCTGTTCTATTGATATTAAATTTTTGCAAAAACTTATTTTGGAATCATTTTGTGCTCCATTTTTTTGCGAAAAACATGAATATTTCAAATAATTAACCTATTTTTCAATTGATTTTGTTCTTTTCTTAGTCCTACTTAACATAGTTTGAGCTTGTCGCATGGCAATATAGTGCTTCTCTACCTCAACTGTCTTCTCTATAACATATTCTGTCATTTCGTTCCTCAATCTCTGAATATCTCTCGTCAAATCACTGTGGAACTATTTACGAAGGAGCAAAGGTTTGACCGTTTATCTTGGCTGACAAGTGTTGTTTGTTGTGAGGTATTGTTCGTGCAGCTTACAGGCTTCGTGTAGAGTCTTTCTCGATTACCACTGTGTCAGTTTGACCGTCACCAGCAACACCAGCCATTCAAAAGCTCTCAATCACAAATCTGCAGTGCTCTTTGTTCGCCATCATGGTGTTGAGTGGAGGAGGAAAGCAATGTTCTGTGACTTCTTTATCGTTAGCTACACGAAAAGAGGAAGCTACACACTCTGTCAACTACAAAAAGACATGGACTCCTCTTCATAAAAACACGACGCGTCTGAATTTGCTCGGTAAAGTTTCACCTGAAAAACATCTCATCCCTTTAGTAGAGCTGCGCTATGGCGCTCAAAAAGAAGAGGCGTCTTCTCTAACGAAGCAGAACAGCTTGTCGGCTTCACGAGGGAAAACTCACATTGAGTGTAAAGAACAGCGACGGCCAAGACCTCCACGAATCCCCCGCTCATACAGTTCGCCCAAAGATCTGCAGCACAACAATCATTTGAAACCAGGGAGAAAACTTCTGTTCCGAAGTTTTTCATCGCCTAACATTAGTTCAACGCTGAATGATTTCAAGCTACCCAAACCAAACCAAGCCTCGACGATCAGCACGAAGAAATGCACTGATAAGGACGTGCAGTCCGTGCAGTTCGTGGACGATTTGCCTCGTGTAGCAAGGAAACCCAATAAAAAGACGCCACTCAAAGCCACGTTGCCTGGTACGTCGATAATACAGCAATATCGCCGAACGTTTTCATCGGTAAACACCGAGAGAAACAACAAAGACGAAGAAACCAACGAGCAGTGTAGCGAGCATGAAGATGAACCCATGGAAGGGTGGGACTGGGGAAAACCCGCTAACAGACATGCTGTATTCTTTGTCAATCATGAAGACGTTTGCCGAGAACCTGGCCTCCAAACAGTGCCCGAGGAGCCTGAACACGAATTTGAGACGTGCCAGAAATCACCATGGCATTACCATGGCAACGAGCCAAGCGATCACGTGATGGACGGCTTGTTTGACTCCAGTGATGAGGGCGCGGAGAGGAGTCTGGATCCCGTAAAGAAGGCCATGATCAATAGCTGGATTATCGACGTGACGATGAAAACCAACCAAACCAACAGTGAAGGGCTGCACTGAGACATTAGACTACGATGTAACAACCAACTAGAGTCATTAGTCTCAGCTAGACCAGCCTGTGTGTGTTGTTCATTTTTACCTGGTGCAGACTGGACAAACTGGACAGGTGTACCGGTCAGCCCTGGTCAGGTGGACTAGACAAACCAGATAGATCAGTAATTCAGTGTAGATAGACCAGACTGTCAAGATACATGCATCAAGAGTTTCGCGCTTCCGGTCGGGGCGCCAGTCATTTTCTCATAAAAAAAGTGGGATTAAGTGGGACTGCCGCCATATTGGATTTTCTATATTTGCATTTA
>JAUPMF010001951.1:0-11522 GCA_031471435.1 Stomphia didemon | reverse complement strand
CAATACAAAAACCGGTAAATCTCCAATGGTTTTATTAGTAAATGACGACGCGTCTACGAATTTCCCGCCGAATTTCCAAACATGCGCAGTGCGTTTTTCACCCGTGTCGGGACACACATCTATTCTCTCATTCAATGATCTCTTACTATATAAATGATATTGTCTCATTGTAAGAAACAAAACGAAGATAAAGGATCATCAATATACTATGGGACACTATGATATACGGAATTAGACGATGACTTTCCTTCCTTCTACGAGAAAGTTAGACTGAACTTACTTTTCTTCCCTTCTGTGGGACGTTTTAATTTGATCTTTTCACTCGTCGATGGCCTTCCTAGACCAAGCCTAGAACTTGCTCGCACCTGTAGCAATACATAACATTATAAATACAAATATAAAAATAACAATTGAAATATAAACCTAACAATTCAGGATAACGGAAAAGTTGGAAAGAGATTTTGCGTGACTGAGCGCGCGTTAGCGTCACGAAACGTAATCTCGCAGCTTTTTCCACGGACTACTTTAAGTTTATTCTCAACTGTTTCTGCTTGAATTGATAATTCCTCATCGGAGTCTCTTCCTCAATAGAAAATGCAAGTCTCAGTATCGGAAATATTCAATTCAAGATTCGGAAAGTCTTCCGAAAATGACATTTTCAACGAAAAAAAAGCCAAAACATTTTTTCGCGTGAAAAATCTGTCGTCAGCAAAGTTGTCTGTACTCTTATTGACAATGGCTGAGAACCAATAAGATTGCGAGATTACACTCAAATATTGTAAAAATAAATATAGTTGTCTGTACAATGCGCGTCTTCAAAAATATCAGAAGTCGGGAAATTTAGAATGAGTTTTCTTTTTTTTGTTACATTTTTTTGCAATATAGATACGGCTTAAACAGCTACTCGTGTTACTATAGCGCCATGGAAGTATAGCAGACCTGATCTATCAAATTGAAAATGGCGGGAAAATGTTCATTGTACATATTAGATCAAATTACCTCAAAGACATACTCTTTTCCTTCTTTTAAACCTGTTATGGTAGCATTCGTGAACGTTGTGTTGAAAACTTTGGCATTAGACCGCTGACCATCAGGATAGTAGGTCACGTGAAAGTACAGGATGACACCGTTTTTGTCTGGGACAGTCCAGGCTATGAATACTGACGTTGAACTCAGCGGTTTGACTGTTACTCTTGGTATTCCAGGAACTGAGAAAATATGCATCAATGTAGATCAATCAGAAATACACTCCTATAACACTTCATAATGGCCGACAGCGCGGTTAAGCCTGGTGACGAGCTGTATGAAAGCGAGGATAGAAAGGGTTCGCTCGATCACTTCAGTTATAATGGAGTCGTGTACGATTAGTGTTAAGTTAATATTACAGAAAGCGATATTCCTGGTGCTTTTCTTGCTGGTCGAAAACTTCAAACACAACACGAGGCCTTTATATCCTCGCTTTCATGCCGCTCGTCACCAGGCTTAACCGCGCGATCGGCTCTTATGAAAGAAGTGTATAACACTTATATAATAGATAGAAAAGCAAACTAAGTTTAATTGACATACTCGCATCGTTCGTTCTCAAAACAAGATCTCCAGAATTGGAATTTTCACCGTTCTTCTGTGCTTCTCTTGACACTCCATTCTTAGCCAGAACTTTGAACTCGTAGAATGTATAGGCTGATAAGTGTTTGAAGATAGCGATTCTTGAGTCTCCATGAAGAGATATGTCAGCTGTACAACTCTTTGTACATTCTGTTCCCTTCTCGTTACATCTCTTGCACTGAGCTTCGTAGTACAAATCTGTTCGACCTCCAAGGTTCGATGGAGCAGACCATGTTATGGTTACACATGTTGCGTTCAAGAATGTTCGTACTAAACTTTGAGGAGCTGATGGTTGTGCTGTGGAAAGTAAAACACAATAATATGAATATACAATGATGTGATGATACAATTATGTAATGATACTTTCCTATATTAACATAGTCCGAGTGCTTACCAGTACAGCTATCAAACTTAGTTTCTTTGTCTGTTCGGTAATACCCATTAGCACACGTACAACTCGTCCTATGAATGTCTTGTGCACTGTTCAGAGGGCACGTGGTACAACCTGTATTGCTGATTGTGTCCTTGAAGGTGCCACTTGGACATACTGTATGACACATTAGAAACAAGTTAGTTTTCGGAATCCAAATGGACCTTATTTGTTGTTAAAAAATTATTCATTATCCATATTAGCATCAAAATTGTTATGCTTACTCTAGCGTTTGTTCAGAAATATATAAGAGTTGTTACCTTTACATTCGGCTCCAGATCCACCGCTTGATACTTTCCCATATCCCACATCACATCCACACTGCCCGTGGTACATATCTGTGCTCCATTCTCCATCAGCTTTGCAAAACCCATACAAATCACTGGCGTTAGTCAATGGTTTTGTGTTCTGTGCACACAACCCTTTCACTTGGAGTGAACCGTTAGCTGGCGAAACTGTTCGTGGTAAATCTACGAGACTCGCGGACAGCGCCTTTTGCGTACACCGATAATAATCAACACCGACACTGTGTAACGAAATACAACCTCCTTGGTACTGAAAAGCCAGGACCACGTAAGGCATAGTTTTTTTAATAACAAATGAATGCGTCTCTTTGTTTTCTGCTTTGGCATTGACAGTTTCGGAAAATACTTTGGGGCTCAGTGTTCCAATTTTCTCATACACGTTACCGCTGGTGTATGGATCAGGAATTTTCACTGCACGTCTAGTACTGTATCCATTCGATGACTTGTGTAGATACAGATCTAAGTCTTCGTGGCAGTAAAGAAAATTGGTTATAACAGAGCAATTGCTCAATGAGTACTCGATGGTTATGTCAATCCTATTTGCAACACCAGCTGATATGACGTCACTTCTTAACCACGTGTCTGGTGCTGATGAAAGTTTTCTATCATCACAGTTGTAGTATTGTATGGGGTTAGACGAGACTCCATCTTTATAAGTCTTCTCCCACTATTTGAAATGAACAGAAACAGCAATATATACTAAATATATGCAGACTTTATTGAATGTGTTTAGCTGCACTAGCCATAACCAAAAGTAATCGATACAGCACATTTCAGAGGCTCTCTCAATGCATTAGGTTTTCATATTACATGGCTGACCTGGCTTAGATTATATCTATTTGGGTTTTTAAATCTAGTTGTGGATGTGTAGATGCCTATGGACCTATAATGTGCTCTATGCCAATTCCATAAGTAGAAACAAGCGTATTTCATGTCAATGAGTAGCTAAATACGGTTTTACACCATACCTGAGTTACTCCACTTGGTCCAGTGGATGTCCAGGACCACGCCGGATCAGGCACTTTCATTAGGGATACTGAAAACAGATTAACATTATTACCGTAAAATAACAAATTGCCTCATTACAACAAAGTTAAATCAACCCATTGTCTTACCACTTTCTGCTTCTATGTACATCGCATTGTTCACCATCAACAACAAGACGAGTGTAGTACATAGTCCTGTGTTTACCATGAAGGTTCCCTGGTCCAACATTTACACCTGTGGAATTAGCACAATGACACAGTACTAATACTGAGTTAATAGGTAAAAACAACACTTTCATGTGAGTTCTTAGTTTTCTTGTATTGTCGGAATGCCACAAGCTTGCTGTAAAATAAGTCACGCAACACAGGTAGCCCAACAACCAACGGTTAAAATCTTGCACTGCAGAATATTTTTAATATTGAATTTGTAAGAACAGCTCTATATGTAATCAGACGCATAACTGCGTGAACTCGGGCTTTCTTATTTGTCCGTCTCAAGCATCGCTCAAGATTCGCGTTTGGAATACCTGTGCTCATTAAATTTCCTACGCATGCGCTTTTTGCATCATTCTATGAAGTAATTCAATTACGACGAATATCACAGAAGTGCAGTCGAAAAAACAAGTAATTCCCGGAACAACGTTTGAAAAACAGCTATTCAAATCTCGTGTCGAATGTAATATCAAGGACAAGGTGTTAATTGAATACAATTCAACTCTCGTGAACTCTGCATTGTGAACTGTAAATAATGAAACGAAAGATTTAAGTAATAAAAACGTACATAATATAATATACATTTCGAACTAAGTGACTTTTAACTTTATAGAACATAATCTAAAATTCGTTATAATTATTATTACAGTATACAAGACAATTGTTGTCCTTACTCATATGTTTCTTCCTTCCTTCCTCGATATCTGAGACACGAGTAATATTACTTATTCAGTTTACCTTGTTTATGTACTAATGTAATCCACGAATTGTCCTAATTTGTATATCACGTCTAGGCCTAGAGCCGTGATATTTTACCACAGTACGTTCAGTATTGGATCGACTGTTCCCTAAAAGGACTTCGCTTTTCAGCAATAAATCCAAAGTTGACAATTTAAACGAAGAGTGCGAATTTTATCCTCTGAGCTGAATCATGTAAATGTCGACTTTATGGACTTCTTTCTTCTTCCATCGGTTATTTCTTCTCAACAAAACCGTAATTACAAATATATCTGCCATAATGAAGATACTAAAGGTTCCAGTTACGTTTTATTTCGCTTAAAAAGTGAAAAGAACTTACTACGGTTGACTTCCGTCCTTCATGTTCGGAAATATCTACAAGATATATACATGTAATCTCTCTAACACATTGATTGACTACAGCAGTAGTATCGAAAGAACAACATCTATTAAAGATTCACGGGTGGTATCTACCTTGTAGCCTGTGTACAACGCCTTTACTTCTTGTTTAGATCGTTCCTAACGGCGACAGATGCTGTCCCTTGGTTATATTTGATCAAGACAACTCGTAGCCGGAAAAGTATAATGTCACACTCGGTTGAATTTAATACCTAAGTCTGTCACACCAAGTCATGTGACTTCTGCGTGACACAAATTGTGCGTGAAAAAGGGCAACAGTTCAGTTACAGTCAATCTCAAATGTTTTCTTAATAAATGTCTTAATTTTTAAGATGTAAAACGTTACGAAAGAAGGGCATAGCTGTATCTGAACTATTATAATAAACGTGCCAGTATTTCAGCTCTAAGCTGTCCCCTTGAGCAACCACGACTTTCAGTATTGGCCCATCTAGTTGTCAACTAAATTTCACTTTCTCAATAAAATATATTCAATCAAGATATAAATACTACTTTATACACAACAAGACGCATATCTGCGTTAACTCGGTCTTCTTTGCTTCTTCGATAAATCCGCCATTGCTCAACCATGTCCTCGTATAGCGCATTTTACGCATGCGTGCAAACTTCACAAGCGCCGACGGCGATTTGTGACTGAACGCAAATAATAAAACGGAGGCTAATCATAACCTCGGGCCTTCCTCCACAGGAAGCCCGAGTAATTATAAGGTTTCTTTCAAAGTTTTCTCACATTGTAAAACGATAAAAGTAACAGTAGGGTCAGGTCACCAAAAATTCTAAACATTTCAGTTTGCTGCGCATGCGCGCAATTAAGCCTTATATGGCTGTGTTAATATCGAACTTGCTAGAAGGGTTTACGAGTCATCCGTTTATTCTTAGGTCTGTTTATTGTAGGCCTATACCTTCCGGGCCTATCTGCTTGCTGACACCGGCTATTCTTAGCACTGTTACCATTGTTTAGTGTGAGTTATACTTGTCAAATGAGGGCGCGCACTGACTGATGGACTTGATCAGCCATTGTTCCATCTGAAACTTCCTCGTTTCCAGTTTCTCCTCTAAGAACGACTTTCGAGAAGATCCCGGCTGGGAACGAGAACTGTTATATATAGGTCAGCCAATAGCACGAATGCTGACACACTTAAATTCACATATATCATAAATCTCTAATACGATCCTCAACGACACAATTCGCTTGAAAAGCAAAAGGGTCATTGATATTGTATATGGGCATAGGTAATAGATATGGGTTATGAGTTGATAAATCTCAAGAAAAAATCACATGCAAAAATTTGATCTTTGGCACGGCATTTACCGATTAGAAACGTGCCTGAAATCTGTTGTGTATTTTCCCCTGGAAGTATAATACTGAATTTACCAGTGAAACCCTTTTATATGACCCGAGATCGGAAAACCCTGTGGAGCGCATGCTCTGGTTTACGAAACATTACAACAAAATCTTAAATAGGAAAAAAACTCACGTTCAACTTACCGTGCCAAGCCAAACAGAAATAACGTGGCCAGCTCACATATATGTTTATGCAGTACTTAGCGCGAACAGCATTATGGTTATTGAGAATTGCATGACGGGCAATGTTTAGGTCCCTAAATATATTAGAATTGCTTTCTCGCTCGCTCACAAAAGAAAAATACGACAATAACATTATTCTCAGTGTTTTTATTAATAAAATGACGTGTTTTACAGTTTAACTCAAGGCAACACATGCAGCATTTACAAATATACGAAACCAGAATATTTTCCGACTTATAAATTATAAAACATCTTAATTAATTTAGCTGTGTTAACTAAAAAGCGCAACTATGCAAGACTAAATCCAGCTGTCTCCGTATCTCAAACATGCGCGCGCCTCGGCAAACTTCATGACGTCACAATTTAATTCAAAATCCAACTTTTGTTGATCAAACTGATAGAAAAAGTACTGTAAATAGAATTGTAACTGTCAAACTACCTAAACTAAAACGGCTATAGATCTCTATTCCTGTCGCAAATGTATCTTGTATTGCGACAAGGTCAGCGGTCTTGTTACAAAACCGTTTGCGCATGCTCAAAAACTAACAAAATAAATACAATTTCGGTCATATAAATTAAAAACAGTAACAAAATAACACTACGTTTGTAGTAATAACGCATTACCAGGATGCCGAGCATGCGCATACGTGTCAAAAAACTTAACAATCATAACCCAACACATCATATTCAAACAAATATCGTTTTTCCAGACTCCAGATTTTTCCAGCTTCCAGATTTGTTCAGATCCAGATTCCCAATTTTTTTCCAGATTCAAAGTCCAGATTTTTCTAGATCCAGATTCCAGATCTATATTTACCAGATCCATATTCCAGATATTTGACTGCGTCCTCCACAAACCGATAATGGCAAATAAATGTTTAATACCAACAAAACCAAACCAAACCAATAACATCAACATCAACAGAAAAAAAACGCCAAAATAGTTTCAATTATCCCGAGCCAGCTTACACCCGGGACCACTCTGTGGACTATACTTGTAAGTTCAATTTCTCAAATTCTGCTTCCACGTCCATTCCGTAGGTAAGAGTCACAGATAGTCTCAATGTGTCAAAATATATAAAACAGGTTTAATTGTAAAGATGTGATCAAAATTTTGAGCATCATCGAAATGAAGCCATGAATCACCATGAACCAGTCTCCACCATTGTTCACCTTTCTTGTCCTTGTGTCGATCGCCGGAATATCCCACAAATCTTTAATTGCGCAGCAGATCTGGTTGTTTCAAGGTGTGTAGTAGATCTCTTATCACCATAATTTAGACCAAATTGCAAGTAACAAGGTGTGCCACACCTTGTCAAAAATGGAGACCAAACTTTAAAGATGCGTCTTGTTTTATCACTGCGTTTTGTTGTATCACTGTTAAGATCTTTTAGACATCTTATCTGTATTTTAGCTTGTGTAATGTGTAGTTTCCCCGAATATCAGGTTGGTCAGTTAATTATCAAAGGTAATTGGCATTGGTAGTTTCCCACTGTGTCCTCTTTTATTCCAAAACTAATTTATGTCCATGTATGATTCCCTAGATAAAAGCTTGCGTTTCTGAGGAGTTAGATTCCAAGCTCTCAAAATGTTTGTTCATTGCTTTGATGCTTTTGTTGATCTTATTTCGGTGTCCAATGAGCTTAACTCCAATCGTTGTAAGATCTTCTTCCCCAAGAGATTTCACAATCAGAAGATCTTTGTAACCAGCGTTATAAAAATGGTCCACATAACGAACCATATTGATGCTGTTCAACCAACCCTCGACAGATGTCACTTCATGAAAATTCGTGTAGGTATTAACGCTGCAAAACAAAGATAATTGAGTCAGGATATTTATATTAATTTAGATAATAAAGCAATAACTGCGGTTAAAAATTGGGAAATAAAAATTAAATTATATATTCAGATGGTATCTCTAAAACACGCCAGTTTTATATCTGAGACTTTTTAATTTTATTAGCTCCCTTCCACAGTTTACGTTATATTTCGAGATTTTCATAGTGGTTTTGAAAGTCATTCCCGGTTGCGATAAGAAAAATTTACCCTTGGAGAATATCAATAAATAAACGTTTAGACATTACCCAAAACCTCAGTAATTAAGCAATTTGAAAAAGAGTTTTGATTAATTAGGTTATTCATGCATTATAAATAAGACAAAGTGAAAACCTAAAACAAACAAGTCGGAATCGCGCGCGTGTATCAAGAGACGCACGTGCATCAAAGATACGCACGTGTGCAGAGCCCGCGTACAAATAAATAATTTCTTACTTGGCTGAATGTAAATGTAATGAATTGAACCCGTTCTTCATCTTTTCTGGTGATCGTATCAAGTCATCTACTCGCTGAACAATATCCGCAAACTTTGGCCTGCAAATCTTTTCTTTATCCCAACAGTCCAGCATCAAATTGTGAATCGCTTTAGGACAATTCTTGAAATAATGAAAATATGAGAATTATTTGTTTTTATAGTATATTTGCGCCATTGGCAGCTGTCAAGCTTGAGAGTGGTAGGTGTTAGTTATAATTAAATGCATCAAGAAAGAGATGACTGTTGAAACCGAGGGACACTGGGCACTACTCTTCTGAGACAATTTTAATGTGTCATATACACCTCTTTGATAATGGCCGACAGCGCGGTTAATCCTGGTGACGAGCTGCATGAAAGCGAGGATATAAACGTGTACGATTATGGTTGCAATATGGTTGCAATATTCCTGGTGCTTCTCTTGCTGGTCGAAAATGAGCGGGAACTTTCAACACAACACGAGGCCTTTATTCTCGCTTTCATGCCGCTTGTCACCAGGCTTAACCGCACTGTCTGCCACAATAAAAGAGGTGAATATTCATCTTCAAAATCGTGATTACTTACCATTGGTGCAGGCAAACGGTACCCAGAATCCACCCTGTCCATCACCTAGAAAAATAGCACAATTTAAATCTAAAAACTTTTTTAAAATTTTTGAAAACAAAGGGTTGGATTACAATACCTGGAAGTTGTCCCAGTCCCAATATGGTCGCTCTCCAAACGCCAATATTTCCCACACAAGAATCCCGAAGCTCCACACATCGCTAGCAGAGCTGAACTTCCGGTATCGAATAGCTTCCGGTGCGGTCCAACGAATAGGTATCTTCCCACCCTAATGATAGTAAACATTGTCGCATCAAATACAGTAACAGTACCAGACAACAAAACCTGGTGAAAACGATCATCATATTGACATTTTTACTGGGCTGCCTGTGGCTGACCAGTTAAAAAAGACCTTTGTTTTTTCTCCTCGACAAAATAGAAAAGTTGTGCAATAGTACTCGGCGGGACATTGTGTGCTATCTCGATGGCAGTATTCATATTGTTACTATGGCAATCGCGCACTGTAAAATGCCAAATTTGTGTTCTCCCTAAGCTCTCGCGACCCCAAACGCTGAACGCCAAGTACAGTATTTTACAAATTCGGCTACTAAATACTTTGCATTCAGCAGCCCAGTGAACGCCATTAAGCGTTTTGTTTCAATATTTTTCAAGCCAGCGGTCTCAACGGCACTAAAATGGATTGGGGAATTGGGGGAAGGGGGTGGGGTAAGATTAGCCTACCTGTGTTTGGTACTCCGAGTCAGGATTGTCTTCAGAGTCGTCCAGCTCACGTGACAAGCCAAAGTCAGCCACCTTAGCCGCCATGTTGTCTGCTACTAAAATATTACGGGCTGCCAGATCCTATGATATATTAAGATTTGAGAGTTTTATAGTTATTATTAGGTAATTTTGTGGAGTTGTTTGGTCATGATGGGAGATTTTACCTACCCTGTGTATAAAGTTCATTCCTGACAAATAAGCCATCCCATGTGAGACGCCACGTGCTATACCGAGTAACTGAAGTGTTGTCAAATGACCATCGTGATTCTGTTGTAATAAATAAGCAACAGAATGTTAAGCTAGTTTACAGTCCCCTCTCCACTCCCGCACACACACACACACACACACACACACACACACACACACATTTTAAACGCTAACCAAACGAGATTTACAGGAAATAAAACATCATTCTATCCGATAGTCGGCGCCAGGATCCTCCAACTGTCTCCGCATTACAATTTGCACGATTCGCATAGTATAAATTTATTTTGTTTTCAATATAAATTAACAGCGCATGCGCATACGTACCTTCAAGAAATGATCCAGTGACCCGTTCTCCATGAATTCCGTTATAATCATCATGGGCGTGTCCGGACTGCGTGTCACCACGCCCTTCAAACCTATCACGTTGGGGTGGTCGAATTGCCCCATTATGGAAGCTTCTACTATGAAATCATCACGGTTCTTCTGCGATGACTTGGGCTAATAAAATAAAATATAAGCTTAATATATAAGCTTAGTTTTAAAGATCATGAAGAAACCAGTAACTGACACGTGACCTGAGGCTGTGCGTATGCAAAGGCGCATGCGCGGAGACAACCATGACAATACAACATAGATTGCTTCAGTTCTACTCGGATACCAGTTTTCTGAAGCTGCCTTTTTATTTTGAAGGAAAGAGATGCCGGAAAATTTACCAAGTTAGAAGGACAAAAAGTCAACGAAAGTTGAGCAAAATCTGCGAATGGCAGTGGATTGTTAACGTTACTGAAAAACCAATTGTACCAGCTCAGAACAGTACTTACTTTTAAGATTTTCACAGCAACAATTTCAGGCTTAGCATCACACGTGGAAAGCGTCCCCCTGTAAACTTCAGCAAATTCTCCTAGAATCATATTTCAAAATATGTCAGGTAATATTACTATTTGACTATAAGCAAAATATTATATTGTTACAAGCAATATATGTGAAGATAATGAAGTTTAAATTCCAGAATACCCCCATACAGAGTCTTTTATTTTTGCGCCTGTTCATACTGGTTAGAACCGAGCTCAAAATAAAGGATATTTTTACATTGAAAGACCCATATCTTTGCCGTTTTTTATTCTTTCGATCCCAAATTTTTGTCAGCCTATACTTAGACTAGTATTTTGACTCCCAATAAATGCGGTATAACTTACCACCACCGATCAGTTTTTCTAGCTTGATTCTTTTGCGATCAATTTCTTCAGCAACGCTCATCAGGGCCTCCATCGGGTTTCCATAGTTACTAGGGTCGATGTATAATTTGTGTCCGTCTAGAGTGAGCAAGCCTTAAATTATACATTTGAGCATATGTTGTCAAATTATAATTATTTAACAATGAGAGACTAATTGCAGCCCTCGAATCATCCTCGGGAACCCAGGGTAATTTCTGTCGCTCGTTTCTTGCTACCAGAAGAAATAA
>JAUPMF010001940.1:0-11525 GCA_031471435.1 Stomphia didemon | reverse complement strand
CTATATTTCTTGTCTGTTCTCGGCCACTACTGAGCAATATATTCAGTGTATTCATTTCTTTCTCGGCCTCCGCCGAGCAATACTACAAAAGCTGGCCAAACTTATCATATATTTACCCAAAACTATACGGCAAACACAAATTTAAAGAAAGGTCAATATACCTCCTCGGCGGTGGGTTCTTGTTCGGCCACTGTTGCTTTAGGTGGAAAGACTGCAATACTCTCAGCACTATTTGCCACGGCGCTTAGAACCTTAGATGGTAGCTGTACCACTTATACTGGCAGTGTGTACTGCAGGATGGTCTAACATTCATAACTCAAAATCAATTGGTCCACCAATTATGATGATTATTATTTTATACTAATTTTCCAAAAGGATGTTGAAGATGGAAATGTCAGTAATAACAATGAAGATTCTGATGAGGAGTTTACAGCTCTTTCTGATCTGTTTGAAACTCAAACTCTTTCAATGGCTGAGAGACGTGAAACAGCATTAGGTGAAAGAGACAGCATCATTCCACATCTTAGGACACCACTTGTGGATAATCCATCATTTTCTAGCACATTCACAGTTTCAGCTACTACATCTTCTAGCAGTGAGTTTGGTAATTTAAACCACATTTTTATCATTTTTATCAAATAAGGATAATATATAGTGTCAAGGTCAATTTATTTTACACACATTCAATTACAAAAAAGTTATTACATAGAATTATGATAACGATAATAATATAAAAAGGCGTACTAATCATAATTAAGTAAGCAACAGAATAATTTAAAGAGATGTGTGTGGCTGTTGAAAATAGTTTAATTAAACAGCCACATACAAATATAGAATAACAAAAACTGTTTACACAATCTTTAACAGATTGCATACAACAGCTTCAAGAAATTTTCCCACAAGTACCCATTGAAAAGTTAAGAGCAAGCCTACTTTCAAATGACAATGATGTGCAGAAAGCATCAGACGATTTGGCCATTACAACCAGTTGCACTATTGAAGGTGACCTTTTTTCATCCAACAAGGAATTTGTTTGAAATTTGTGAACTAAATTAGAAAATTTCCTTTACTGAAGATGAAACAAACAATGAAGAAATGCTGGCAACAAGTGTCTTCAACCAGTCAAACCCAATGGACAATAGAAATACCTCACAATCAAAAGGTATGAAAAAATACTTTTGGGCTTATATGTACATGCACAAACATGTAATTAAGTTCACATGCACTAATTTTGAAATTATAAGAAATATATATTTATATGTCATAGAGCTTTTTGCAAAAATTATGGATCCCCATGTAATATTGGATATATATAAAAAAATATTAGAAATTATGGGATACCAACCCTGATATTTTTTTTGAGTTTCCCACTATATAGGCTTTATGAAAAAAATATCAGATGCCATCCATAATTCCTGACATACTTTTGATATATATTAATTTAGGTCAAAGGGGTCCAGAATTTATAAAAAAAGCTGTATATATATATATATTATTTAAAAAAAATTATGTACATTTGTTTGTATTATATTGAAAAATATTTTTTCTTTTTATTACATGTACTTTAAAAGATCCAAAGGAAGCTCTGAAGTTACACCTAATAAGGTTTATTGACCCACACAGAAATGAAATGTATGTCAACCGCCACTCAAATATTCTACGAGATCTCTTTAAAATGTTGAAGAGAGGGGATTTAGACATTAGGAGGACACCAGATATTAATTTTGTTGGAGAAAGTGGTATAGATGCTCAAGGCCTAACAAAAGAGTTCTTTCACTTGGTCATGGCAGCCTTAAAGAATGGTAATGGTGAATATATCATCTTTGAAGGAGCTCCAGATCATCTTGTACCAGTGATATGTGAAGAGTACGTACAAAGTCGGTATTTCTTCTATGTTGGCAAACTGATTGCCATGAGTGTCCTTCATGGAGGAGGTGGATTTGTTGGCTTCTCACGAGCTCTGTCTATGTATTTGGTCACTGATGATATTGATATATCGAGTTCCTATTTGAGCTTTGATGATATTCCAGACTACGCTTCACAAGAAGCTTTGAGAGAGGTACATGTACTAGCTGTTACTAATTTGTATAGCCAGATAATTATTGTTAATAGTGTATTTTGTTGACTACAAGTTTAATACATTGGTGGTTTCAATTTCAGTTGAGTAATGCTTCGACCAAAGAAGAATTGGAAACTCTTAGGGCTCGTGATGACATAACAATGATGTTATACCATGCTGGCTTTGGAAATACAGCACTCAACCAAACAAACAAGCCGAAAGCCTTCCAGTGCATCCTACAACATCAGGTTTTCAGATCAAGACGTGATGCAATCACAGATCTGAAAAATGGTTTAGATGGTGCCTGTCTACTTGACCTGCTTACTGTAAACAAGGAGTGTTTACCTTTGATTTTTCCGTTGAGTCATGAGTTAACATTCAATGCCCATGATGTTATAGAATGTTTGGAAAGAGAGGTGCCAGACATGAATGCTCAAAGGGAACAGCAGGCATTTACTTGGTTTAAAGACTACATCATTTCTTTAGGTACACAACAATACATATACTGTACATGTACACACAACTCAGTTTGTAGAAAGTGCTTGCAGCCTGATTACAACCAGATTTTGGTTGCCTTTCAAACCAGTTTAGAGCCTCTAGCTAACTAGTTAAACTGGTTTAAGACAGACTGTACTTGCTTTTTTTGTTTGAATAAGTTTTTTAATGTTGTTAATTTTAAATATGGTATTCCTGTGTGGTAGTGGGTGCCATTTTGGTCTGCATGTGAGCTGGCAGAAATACTGTGTCATATTGTTTCAAATAACACCAGAGCAGCTGCCCGTGCACATACAGGTATAAGTGGGAAATACTATGGCATATCTGGTATTGTTTTTGACCAACATGGTGGAATTATTTATGACTATATCATATACATTTTGTATATAATTAATGTACTTTTATTGACTGAAACTATTTTCTTATACTTTTTTACAAGTACTGCTGTTAATTTGTATAATATATAAATATATGTATTTTATTTTATTTATTAGATGAGCAAGATAAAGCTACTTCCCAGTTTGAAGGAGCAGTACTCTCCAAACCTCCAACCTTGCAGGAGCTTGTGCAATTCATTTGTGGTAATCCACAACTGCCTACTTGATGATGCAATAAAAGTCAGGTTTACACAATCTGCATTACCTGATCCTGACTCATGTTTTCTTGTCATCAAACTTCCTCTCAATCACGACAATTATGAAACCTTTGAGAGATCAATGACAATTGCAGTTAATTGCCAACACCAAGGTTATGGTCGTGGTTGATGTTACCATGCCATATATACAATGATGTGCATGTACTGTAATTATCTTTTTATATATTGTTAATTAGTTTGTTGACTTTTCATCTGTTTATAGAGATTACACAAATCTTTCAAGGTAGATTAATATACATGATGTGGTTTCATTGCTGCATGCAATGTCTTATCATCTTTACATCATTTGTCTACAGTATATGTAGTATAGTTGGTTTCACTACAAATTGTTTAAATTTTGTACAGTCATTTACATGTACATGTTGTTCAGTTGATATTTAAATAGTGATTCCATCAAACAGTCAGTACAATAATGTACACGAGATATTTAGAAAATCAAATAAAGTATGTTCATTGTGTTGTCAGTGTCAGAACCTCAATTCAGATATATAACTACTGGAATGCCCGATTATAAATGTACAGTCATGCATACGTGACAGGCATTGACACTCACTGTTGTAACATTGTTCTAATTGATGATAATACAGCAATATAAGCTGTAATTCCATTGTTGTCAGCAGGAATGTCTGCAACTGTTTGATTAAGTAATGTTATCTGGGCTTCTGGTAACTGTATTAAAGATACTGGCACAGTAACTAATGATTGGGCTTCTACAATATCAGGAACAGGACCTTCTTCTACACCAAAATCATCCAGATCTACTACTTCTCCATCTATAACATCTCGTACTGCAGTTAAACTAGAGTTTCTCAACTGCAGCATTCCCTGCATCCACAACTGTCTTGGACTGTAATTTGATTCAGTTGACACTGGGTGGTCATTCCACTGACTGCAGAACTCGAGAAGAGCATCGTTTATTAATGGCAGATAAACAATATGTAAACAGTAAAGATGAACCTCATCATTAGAATCAAAAGCACCTCTGTTCTCCAAGAACAAAAATATATTCTTGAATCTGCTTACAACTACACGGTTAACCTCTCTCCATAGCCTCTCTATGCGTTGGTTATGAACTGAATTGCCAATAATTATACTGCCCCTGTTTGCTCCTCTAATTTCTAACATAAATCTTCCCACCTCAATGTTCTCCAGGCCCCTGTCACTTCTTACTCTTGAAGGAACATTGTATCTGGTTGTGGCTTCTCTCAAAAGGTACAACACTGTGTCAGCTCGATTATTGGTTGAGGCTCTTAAATATACAATCAATCTGGAGTATCCATCTATTCCTCCATGTATTACAAAACGATATGGTTCTATAAGCTTGTGATCTCCATCAATATGCCTACAGGGAAAGTATGATCAGTTTTAATAAATATTGGAAATTCCTTGATATAACTTGGGTGCCCAATGTCAGAATTTCAAGAACCAAACAATAGGAGTTTTCTATTATTGTAATTGTGTGCATTTGATTGAAAGTTTGCTCCTGACAGTGGGGCATTTTACAGAGTTATTTTACCCTCAAAATGTTTACTAAATGTACAATTTGACCGACCAGGTAATGGGGCAAAATGTCTCAAAAGTTCAAAATTTAATGTCTGCGGGTTGCCCTGGGGGTGTGTCTGGAGGTGTGTTATTATTGAATGACTTGTATAAACAAATACATTTAAAATCATGACAGTTAACTTTATGTATACAATATACACTGTACCATAGTGAATTTGGGCCTGGCACACTGTAGGTTCGACGAACAATTCTCCTTGATTGTCGAAGTGCTGATGCAACGGGATCAAGACGTTGCAAAGCCTCAATAACACTGTGCCTTTGCACTGATAATCCTCTTGATCTTAGAGCTCCTTGAACAAAGCCTTGACCTGACTGTGGTGTTATGGTTAATATTTCTCTAATACATCTATCCAGCTCCAGATCAGACAATGGGGAAAAATTATACTGCTGGCCAACAGGCATAGCGAATTCTTGTCGACGACGGTTGATTGTTCGTATTGAAACACCCAATATTCTGGCAACATCTGCCGAGCGAAATCCTACACTATGTCTTAGTCCCTCGATTTGTTCCTGTGTGATCTCATAACGTGGCCTTCCAATGTTGCAGCTTGATTGCTCTACTGTAGTGCAAAGTACTACATTCTGTTCCAGGTGGGAGACTGCGCCTTCCCTGTTGTGGTCATGACTATAAAGTCGCTGCAATCTATCCATCATCTCATTAATAAAGTGTAGTAAGTGTCCAATGTCCTGAATGATACCTATTGAACATGGACGGCAGTGACTGATTCGTTCATTAATACATCGCAGGGTACGTCGGTACTCTCCGAGTCGCCTGCCTGTAAACTGCGCCATATCACCATCAATGTTTTCATCTATACATTCAACACATTGATTGATGAGTCGAAGCAAACCAGCAAAAAATTCCTCAATGTTTGGAGTTAAAAAGCATGCGGCGGCCATTTTATTTTTACTTACCTCGGCATAATCAAGATTCGTTTTCATGCCGAATTAATTACTGATCAAACTGTATTTTCTCCTTTCTTGATATAAAACACAAACATCTTGTTGATTTCTTGTTGTAAAAGACTAGACTTGATATAAAACACGAACGATCGCGACTTGATATAAAACACGAACGACTTGATATAAAACACGAACGCTCGCAACTTGATATAAAACACGAACGACTTGATATAAAACAGGAACGACTTGATATAAAACACGAACGACTTGATATAAACACGAACGACTTGATTATGAAAAACGCAACTTGATATTTTGTCACGTTTGGGCTAGCATAGTCGACTGTTATATTTGGCTGAAACATAATTTGACATGTGCATATCATGATACTGCCCCTTTAAGGTGTATTAGGTCGAAGTTGTTCTGAGCCTCTTTTGTATCGAAAGGATGATACACTGATAGTCACTATTGACTTACAATACATTTCACAGTACTATATTATACGAGCATTCAGATCTAATTTGTAAATTGTATACAACATGGATATGAGTTGGACTAAAGTTTTCAATATAAAGTAAGTTACAAGTAGCTAAGTTTCTGAAATGCTTTCATGTAACTAATTATAACCATTCAAATTTTCAGATAGTTAATCAGGTGTCAGGAGAATCTGAAAATAATTATGAATCTGAGTCTGAGGTAAGTTACCTTTTGACAGCAACCAATGTGATGTTAAGGACTTTATATAACCCCAAAAATCTGCTGGCTATATGTCTGGATATTTACTGAAATTTATGTATTGAATTAACCACAACCCCGTTGAATATTGCGTAGATTGCTGCAGTCACATCTTGCATTGTTGACAATGTTCAGAAAATCAGTCATAACCTGAAAAAAACTGAAGTGTTCACAGTGGGAGTGTAATATATGTAATAAGTATAAGTATATTTTATATAAGTAATTTTAATGTATGGATTGTTTATTAATTGCTTGCACTGACTTGTATACATTTTTTCAGAGTGCTTCACAGTCGTCAGATATCCAATCAGATGATAAAGAATGGTGCAGTGACGATACAGAACAGGAGGAGGTGAGTAAACTGAAGTTTAGTGACTTTTAAAGTAATGGATTTACTGTTTGGGGAATTAATCCACTTTGAAAATATAGAACTGCTCGTCAACTCTCTTCCTTGCCTAGCAGCAGAAAAGGGTGAAGTCCTTATTAAACCCATTATTAGCTACCTCACAAATCAAATAATATTCCCAATTTTAAAGAATTATTGAATCTTGGATACTACTGCGTACTTTTACTGATTGGAATGTGTGAATGGAAATATTTGCACATAAAATTAAAAAAAAGAGTGCAATTTTTTTCTGTAATTATATTTCAAGGAGACTTTGTATATTATCATTATATGTCTAATTATTGTTTCTATTTGTTCACAGGAAACTGAGCTAAAATCAGTAATAACAATGTTAAAAAATAAAGAAAACATAAAATCAGTGCTTCCAAGTGATGAAGCACTTGGAAGATTAACTCTGGGTGGTATTGTTGACATGTCTGAGAAGACAAGTGAAATCATTCACTTGTCTATCAAAAGTTGTTGTAAAAGCAGAGCAACCACATACCATGGCAGCAGGAATGTTCTGTCAGCAGTACAAGCTGTAAGTGCTCAAATGGAGGAGCTGTCTGGACTGCAGCCAAATGCACTTCCAGAGTCATGTAATCCTGGCATTGCTCTGGAAGCTGCCAGACAGATGGCTCAATGGGCCTCTGTATTGGTAGAATCATTTTCTTCAAATGCAGAGCCACCACAAGTAGCACAACCTTCCACAACAGCAACAGCAATCACAACAACACCAGAACAACCTCCCACAACAGCAACCACAACAACACAAGAACAACCTTTCCCAGCAGCTGCAACCACAACAATACAAGAACAACCTTCCCCAGCAGCAGCAACCGCAACAACACAAGAACAACCTTCCCCAGCAGCAGCAATTGCAACAACACAAGAACAACCTTCCCCAGCAGCAGCAGCAACCACAACACAAGAACAACCTTCCCCGGCATCATCATTAGAGCCATATGTAAGACAATTCATCTCTTTCAATCATTTGGCTCAAAGTTCACTAAATGTGATGACTGGATGAATAATCTGCAAATCCCACGATTTGTTGAATGTCTAGATAACATCAAAAACATCTGGGAAAGTGGCTCGGGAATCTGCCCTCCACTTAAAGACTGGTCTATTGAAATGCGAAATTTCAAGAATGGGAAAAAAAATAATACATCCCTCTATAGCCAGAGAAAATATATGTACAATATTTACAAGAGTTGTCAGTTTAGCTACAAAGTAGTGTGTCAAAAATATGGTGAGGTAAAGCCTGGCAAACTTTACAAAAAGCTCAAGACCAAGTTATAAACTAACCCTTTTTATATAGTGCGCATGCAATTTTATTTTAATTCAGAACAAAAAAAAGTTTAAAGAAGATGAGAAGTTCGGGATAAAATCGCATGCACACTGAAAACGATTCTTAATCTCTGAACTGGTCTATAGTAGCTAAAACAAGCCAGACTAAGATTCTTTAAATAAAACGTCCATTGTTTTCTTTTGTGACAATTATACTATGAGATTTGTTTCATGGGTTTAGTAAGACACATCATTCAAGACTGCTTTAATCAAATACTTACGTATAAGTTCATAATTTATGTTTTATTGCATTATTTATGTTATCTTCACCTTTGTCTGGATTATTTAGCATATAGTATTAATGTATATTTTATAGATATTTTATATATTAATTTTGGTGAGTAGTTTTTATATGGGAATTCAGTTTCCCCCTACTGCTATCCTTTACCATTTGTAATTTTGCTTTTTATTTGTCACTTGGTATTAATTTAAAAAAAAATAAAAAAATAGTCAAATATGTATTTCACCTTTGGAACATCTTACACAAATAAACATGTTTGGACAGTGATCAATTTTCTATAATATCAATCAACAATAGATATCCGTTCTAGTCATGTACATCCTTTTATTGTCTTGCGCGCTGTAACAGAGATTTAGTATTTGAAGAAACAAAAAGCTTACTCAAATCAATGAACCCTACACGTGCAACAACGTATTAAAACAATAAACTCCATTGGGGGAAACCAGCTTGGGTCTTTTAATTGTCATTCTACTCTGTTTATAGCCAAAAAAAGTCATGAGATTGTAAGAGAACCATAGTTCGCGACATTCGCACAGTGTGGCTGTCTTCTTTCAAACCATAGTTAGCGATGTCGCAAACTGTGGCTTTGGAGTAATGACTTATAGTCCATGGTACTGAAACCATAGTTCGCGACATCGCACAGTGTGGCTGTCTTCTTTCAAACTATAGTTAGCGATGTCGCAAACTGTGGCTTTGGACCCTAACCCTAAGGTAAGGCTGTCTTCTTTCAAACTATAGTTAGCGATGTCGCAAAGTTTGGTACCACAATTTGCGACATCGCAAAGTATGGAGCTGCTGCGAAATGTTTCTGTCGAAGCATTATATTCTTGTAGACTTTATACAATTCTATACGGATATGAGCCTTGATCTCGGGTGAGCACGTTTTCCCCCATAATTCGCGATGTCGCAAACTGTGGTAATAATGTAGTCCCGCAAATTGCGATGTCGCAAACTGTGGCTTTGGAGTAATGGTGATAAAACCGTAGTTCGCGACATCGCGACATAAGAACCTAACACTCTAAATTGGCATTTAAATACCCCAACATATAAGAACCTGTTTAACCCAGAACCAACTGAATTATGATGGTAATGTACTTTCCAAAAATAGGTATTTCACGCTGATTCTTGAAATCGTCATACAAAGATGCCTCTTCCTCATCTACTAATGATTCCTCTTCATCCATTAACTCTTCTTCCATTTCCTCTTCCTCCATTTCCTCTGTCCCTTTCCTCTTCATCAATTTCCCCCTCACTTTTATCACAAATTGCCTCTAGTAGAGGAGCCATCAGACTGAAAAAGAGAAAATATGTATAAGTCATGTGGTTATATTCCCTCTCTTCTATACAACCTCTTCTCCTATTTGCGTGGTCCCATTTATAAATACACACTCGGATAGACTCGCGTCTCTACTTTCCCTTCGGTTTAACTGCTACCTATCAGGGTTTGAGATTTGCATGCATTAAAAATTAGCAAACTCTTGAAATTACAGTGTGGCTACACTCTAACCCTAAACCAACAACTTATACAATGTGAACCAACTACATTTGAGAATGAAAACAAAGCATTGTGACTTTCAGCATCTCTATCAATCAGGCTGTTGATTCCCACATCAATTATTAAGTAATGTTTACAACATAGCAAACTTGAATTTTCAGCCTGATTGTTAGACATGCAGAAAGAATGCTTTGTTGTCATTATTAATTCAATAAATTATTGTACTAAACTGGCTCACAGTGTTGTATACATTACTTAATAATTTAATTTTAAGAGAGAGCATAGTTAACAGAGGAGAATGGTTAGAAAACGTTTTGTTATATCATTTTGTTCACGTTTGATGTTGGATCGGTTGTTCTACTCTAATCAGAAACGGTTAAACATTAACTGTCTCTATTGGATTATTGTTTAGAATATTCCACTATCTATAATTCTTATCGCAGTATATTTAACAAGCAGCTAAAATAAATACTCGCTCAGCCATAGCCAGTGAAGGTAAAACAATGAAAAAACAAAAAGATTGTGCACTCACACTCAAAAGATTGTGCACTCACAATAGGCTCCCCCCAACTATTCTCCTCTATTAATTATGAGAGAGGTAAATGTTGTGAGAATTAGAAACTGCCAGGTATCTAGTATTTTCGAAATCTATCCCGGCTGCTGGGTATCTAGACACTCACCGGAAACCAATGAAGTTCTTTGCCCCTCAAAAGCCAAATATGCATATAATACATGTGTAAAAACATAGCTTGGGCTCCCTGTGTCTACATTTGATGCTCACTTTTCCTCACTATCATTGCATCTATCGTTAAATAACTATAACTAATTCTTTATTGACGGGCTCCCTGTGGTAAAACACGAAAACCCTTTAAGTCGTCCATTTTCAGAAAACTATAAGATCGTAGACATTACAACTAAATATAATTAATTAGTTTTGTATCGATATTACTGAGAAAAACTTTAAAATTGGCCAAGAAGCGGGGATTTATCAACAACGATTACCAGGGTTGTGCCCAGTCTCCAAACGGTCATTCAAGAGGTGGATGCCAGTGGTTGCTACGTGAGCTGTAAGTACGAAACCTGTAAAATTTTATTTGATTTAAGATATTGAAATGTTTACTATAGTTATTTGGGACAACAAATATGTCAATTAAAAGGCAAAAACGTTCTCGTTCGTTTCTCAGTTTTGAGTCTACATAATTTTTTTTTTAAATAGAGCATCAATAGGGATTGCTGCATTACTGTGCAAAAACCTTTGTTATTTTAATTGATAAAGAGATATAAATACTCACAAAATATAATAATTTCGTGGCGCAAATATCTCAACTAAGAGACAATGTTTTCAATCTCTTTTTCCGAAAAATACGTTTCTCTTTTGTTTTTAGTTCAATTAGTGTGGCAGATATGTGCATATTTTGGCCCAAAGTGTTCACTTTCTGTTAAAAGCACCAAATTTTCAGAAATGGTAGACCTAGTTGTAGTGGTTAATATCTGATATGGTGCCATCGAGAAATTTTGCGTTAAATTGAGTTTTATGGCGATTTTCAAAATGGCCGCCATATTGACCGGAAGTTGAAATAGGAAAACCGTAAGTCCTCTAGAAATAGAGTAGGTTGTTCAAAAACGTTGAATATATTATCAATT
>JAUPMF010001929.1:0-11541 GCA_031471435.1 Stomphia didemon | reverse complement strand
TTTTTTTACATATGTACCGTAAGTACCGTAACACGAGTATAACAGCTAGTCATGAAAGGCAAACGTCGCAATTAAATAAGTTTTTGGTCAAAATCTTTGAACAATGAGCGCTCTTTGTGATTAGCCGTTCTCACCTACACAAAGCTCACAAGGTTTATTGTCTTTGGTGCTTGATTGAAGTCGAAACAAAAGCTCCACAAAAGCTGCGTTCGGTTTAGAGGGGTTATTTTCTTTGATAAAAAGGTATTTCGGACTGAAAATATCGTTCGGTTTCCGGAGTCAAGGGGTTCCGGTTTACCGAGGTTAAAAATACAGAAAATGTATGGGAGATATTTCTGGACCAAAAGATACATGTATGTCCGGTATAGAGAGAATTCAGGTTTATTGAGGGTCCGGTTTAGAGGGGTTTCACTGTACTGTATGTATATTCATTCAGAGATGGATTTTGTCACATGTACATTGTACTTGAGCAAACACAATTAGGTAGGGAACTACATGTAGACGCATAACTGTGTGAACTCGAGTTTTCATATTTGTTCGTCTCGGGCATCACTGAAGATTTATGTTTGGGACCTGCGCTTATTGACATCTTGTACGAATGCGCTTTTTGCATCATTCTACGCAAGCACTTTAGAGACTCAATGCCAATTTGTAACTACTAATCCTTACTTTTCTATGGGGATCGGCTGGGCAGACACAGAAATTCTGTACAACTGGGAGAGAAACTTTTTAAAAGCTTCAAAGAAAGGCCAGTGAGATAAAATACAAATGCACTTGTTTGTGTGAAGGTTCATAGTGTCATTATCTTCCCTCTGGAAAAAACAGACAAATAAAATAAAGACTGTACGTTAATATTTGAGCATCAGAAAAATATTGTTTGTATTGTTGAACTCAAAGTAATACAAATTGAAGGGGTCAGTGCAAGTATAACATAAGTGACTTGATCAACATCAAATTTCTCCCAAAGTAATCTCCTAGTTCCTTATACAAAAGTAGGGAGAATTTTACATTCAATAAAACTCACTTATTCTGTGGGAGCAGAATGTTGATGTACAAAAAGAAAAGATTCAATACGGCTAATTCGGCTAACCTTTTTGTCAAGAAACAAAGCCTGTCTCATTTGATCTGTTGTTAGTTCGTCAGGTAAAATTTCAAAGAAAGTCACTGCAGTCCCATAAATCTACAAGAAAATAATAAGTGATTACAGTCAACGAACTTCACACGTGAACAACTATTTACAATTATTCAAACAACAGTTGAATGTTTATCTGAATATTCGATTAATATATTTGAATCTACAAAATAATATTCAAATACTCAATAAAATAATCGAAGGTTTATTCTGGAGTCCGTAACATATTTATCAGTGTATAGAATATATTTTGTTGAAACGTGTCGGCTTGTATTAGTTTTTGTCAGTGGCGACATTTTACATTTGTAAATTAAGTTTGATTATTTCAATGTTTGCATGTAAGAATTCAAAATTGAAAAGTAAGATTCAAAACTAAGATTCAATACACATAAAATAATTTTAATTTATGAATATATTCATTTTTAATCTTTGAATAATCATACAGAAAGTGTTCACGCGTGAAGTTCGTTGACTGTAACAGGCAAAAACAAAGACACTAGCAAATATCATGGATAATTAAAATAAACAAAATAAACCTTTTGACCAGACGCTCCTGTTAATACAAATGTGGAGAATGAAGGCAGTGGGTGTTGGCATTTCTCTGGCCAGCATTCGATGATGGTACCAAACGGTAGACCAAACATAGGTACTCCTTCTGGCAAGTCAAAGTCTTTATAATCAACAGGTGGGAATCGGCTCAGGATTTCTGGTATACAAAACAATATAATTTGATTAATTTGACCTATGTACAAGCTTTGAATATTTATCTAAAAATACTATATTTTGTTTAAATGGTTGTATTAGTACCTGGTTGGTAAGTAATAGATTTTGACCGAGATAGAGACTTCCTGTAACACAAGTACACATCACTCCCAACCTAAATAAACAACAAGATAAACAATAAATAATATGTTGTTGTTGTTTGAAATGATTTTTTCCATTGTTATATCTAAATCAAAGAAAATTAAAATCAAACTGGTTAAAAAAAAAATTGAACCAAAGAAAATTTGAAACCACAACAAACATGCACATGTACAAACAATGCATTTATGGTTAGCAATCCTTACCATTCCCTTGTTTAGATTTCTGTCAATCAAACAGAAAGCATGAGGTGGTTTTTCACCCTGGAGATAAAAATATATTAATTTTCCCTTCCAATTCCCATTCATTTCTCATTTTCATTTCTTATTTTTCTATTTCATTCTCGTTTTCATTTAGATTAAGGATAACAATTTTTGTCATATCTTTAATTGAATAAATTTCTTGGTAAGACATCCAGAGTTTTTGGATGGATGAAACTTTAGAACTAGTGCAACAAATATACCAGACACACTGTCACTCTTACCTTGCTAGCAACCACCACACAGATCTCTGTCACAGCCAATGATGTATGAGCCATTTGCTGAGAGGCTCGTCGATAGGTAATAAAAGTTCTACTCCCCCCACTGTTGTTAACATTTGCTGACTTCCCATACGGAGTATCTGTGATCAAGTCACATCCAGACATCAACCGATCTTTGCCTTCATATAATACTCTGACAATTAAAATTTCACATGAAAATAAACTGGAAATAAATTTTTGTCTTGGCAATAGATTAAATTTCAGAACCAAAAAATTCATAATCAACACACAAGTACATTTGATAAAATATTTTAGATATAACTAGCGCGCGCATTTGATTGTGCAGCGTGTTGATAAAAGGCTATGTAAACAAATTAACTTTGTCTATTTTATAAAACAATTATAAAAGGTTTTCCGTGTTTACATAGGCTAATTAATATATACATTCAGAAAGTTGTGTATATATTAGGCTATGTAAACACAGAAAACATTTTACATTCGTTAAACGCCACATTATAAACAGGATGCTCATTAATATGTATCACTAATCTAGCACAATTTGATTGGTCAATACTTGACGATGCATAACACAATACAACAGCCAGGTAATATTACAATAGGATGTACTACGCTATGTTGGCATACACATCCAAAGAGAAATGAAATAACTCCAATCTATCAACCTACCCAACATCGGTCAATGGTGGTTTATCCAAACCTCTTCTGTAGCACACATAACACGATGGTTGCCTAATAGAGCCATGATTGAGATCAGCAGACAGACCAGCCGGTGACCTCTCTATGCAGATATACCCTGGAGGGGGTTTTTCCCCTAGACTCTTGAAGATCACAGCTAGGTCTGTGATGGGATCTTGGAAGGTTGACTGTTCATCACCCAGCTTGTCTACATCAGTTGGTTTGCTTGTTTTGCCGAGTCCAGCAACAACAAAGTAGTCAGCGACTCTCTGGGGTTTTTCCTTGTCTCCCATATTGTGTGGTTCATGTCTCTACAACGAAACACAGTTTTTTTGTTCACTTAATTAAAAAACGATAATTTAATCATTTTTGTGGAGAAAAACTTGAAAGGTAAACTAACTGTGGTTACCACTATTGATCGTTAATTAGACTTTTGTACTTGTTATTATTAGTACCATATGATTTCCATATGCTGAAATAAAGTGAATATACAACCACAATAAAAATTATGTAGAAAACGGTAGCAATACATGTACAGACATATTCTATCATAACACAAACAATATGACACCATTCCTAATTGTCTGAAATCAAAGTTCATTTCTCTTCTACTTTCCATTGGCATTCATCAGATTAACCTCAATGACAATGCCAATAAAATCCTGGCTAAGAATGCTGGAAAAATGCCAGAATTCCATCAACAAACAATTTTTACCTAAAACATTCTTTTCTTAATGTTTTCCTATTGTATATGTTCTGTGTGATCTGATGTATTTTGTCATAGCACATTACAAAGAGCTTAACATTTAGACATGTCTATAAGTGATTTTTGTATAAATTCATAATCAAAGTTACAGATGCTTGACGTTACCTAAATACATGTTTAATATACACGAACATGTAAGTAATGATGCGGTACATGAACATTCAATTATTTATTCATCTTTAAACACGTACAGATGCAGTAAATGCATAGCAGCTAAATGTATGTTATTTAATGAGATTCCATTTTAATCTTGCAGAATCAGACAGCAGACACTCAAATGATTAGCAAGTGTAATTTAAACAGCCATGCATATAATCTAGACCAGAAGCTATTTGTAAACTTGTTTTTAAACCAGTTTGATTTTTTTTCATTTTTTTTTAATGATATTCAAAATCAAACTGGTTTGAAAATTTTGAACTAAAATAAATTTAAATACGATAAAATTATTAATAACATTGGCCTTGGTGTGTGTGTGACTAGAGATCGAATGTTTGAGATCTGGAAAACATCCACCATTATGTACATGTATATATAGTCACAGACTGAAACATACTAATAATTATTGTTGTATATATGTACTGTATACATGTACAGTATGTGTGAGCTTAGAAATGTAAATATTCCCATGTATACACACACACTATACAGTGAACAAATTCCTAACATAATCTACATGCGGAGAAAATGATTTTCGTACAAAAATCAAATACACGAATGCTTTGTTTTGAAAATTATTCAAATCAGACATTTATACAACAAAATGCCATATAACTTATATTCCGTCTGGAGATCGAATATTATAAAAGACTATAGCTTGATAGAATTGAAAAAGAATCTGTTGTGAAGTTAGGGGAGCGATCTCTATATATGTACTGAATATAAACATATTTTCAATAGAACTACATGTAATATCAAACTTGATTCAAAACCATCCCAAAAATTATACGATATTTTTATACAAAAAAGAAAGGAACTATAACATGTTTAAATAAAAAAAAAAACACGTTTTAGTCGTAGTAGAATATATTTCCCCTTTTAATAGCTTATTTTACATTCGAAACGAATATACGTCGAGGGTGTAACGAAAAGAATTAAGCCCATTCATTTCAACCAAAACATGATTAACTCAGACGGTGCTAAAATGCCCAAAAATACCCACTGACGAAGCCTAAACAACAAAGACAAACAAGGAAAGAAAAAACACTTTATCCAACGCCAGAAATCAAGAAGAAACGACGACTTTGATTACACAGTTTCATTGTAAAAACGCGTAGTAGACTACGGAAAACGTGAAAACATGGAGGCACTCGATAAAGCACGAGAACATATGGCCGCTGAATAAAGGCTTGTTGTGGCGTTAAATTGCAGTAGTCCGTATTAAGAGTGTATCTAGTTCATGTGGGAACAAAAGAGGATGAATTCGAGCAGGCTTAGTACTGTGACCTTGAGTAAATACAACAAACAAATCTAGCATTTCTCCCAAGGTTAACGTAGCGTAGTCACGTAGTGTTTTTATTTTCCACGCTCGAGTACGGTTAGAACCTTCGGAAATGCAGTTCTTTACCTGAAATGACCATAGCGTCTTCGGCTCGTTGTCAGTGCTTTATCTGGCGAGGATTACTCCATGTTTAGTGGTGTAGGAGACGAGTTTTTGCAGGGTAAACACAGGGTTTCTAGTAAACACACGAGGGTCGTTTCTCTTCTGAAAAAACATCACTGCCAGCCTGGTTACAGAGCCATTGACAAAACGTGTGACACTTCGGGGAGGGGTGGGCTTTTGTTTCTGATTGTCATCCGGTCATGCGGTGGGTCATGTGATGACTATTGTTATGCTTCAGAAATAGTTGAAGCATTCGTCACGTACTACCTACCACGACAATCTTTTGCAAAATAAACACAAGGTAAAAATGAAAATATCTAACTTTTTTGCCACACTTCTCTTATTTTTTGGCTAATTTTTCTTTTGAAAATGTAATATTTATTTTTATAAATGTTGTATTCTTTATAATTTTCTAGCCATTTTTCTCAAATTCAGCTGGATTAGATAGAAGTGCACTGACATTCTCAAGCTCTATTAATGACATTGTTTCTGATTTTAACGAGATCCTCTACTTTATTAATCAATGACCTTGGCCTACTATTCTATGCCTTTTCCAAGGTAACAGGTTGTTTAAAGATAAAAATGATTTTCCCAAGGTTGGCAATAATTATTAAAGACTGGTTTAGCTAAACAAAGCCATCTTCAAGTGTAATCCTGTTTGTATTAATATTACATTATTTAAACCATAGTTAATAGAGGGGAATGGTTAGGAAGCCCAGCAAACTGACAAAGAAGTCAACATGGAGGTTGAACAGGGCTGACATTGACGGTGCACAATCTTTTGTTTTACTCTCAAATGCTATGGTTGAGTGACTGGTGCTTGCATTTTATTGACTAAAGTTTTGATATATGCAAAATATCTTATGACTGTGCATCGTCACGGTTGAAAGAAGAAAAAAAAAGCTAGAACAATTAGTTTTGTCAGACTTCTCAACCATTTCCCTCTATTAACTGTGTTCAAACTCATAAACGTGATAGTAATTAAGTGTGCATTGGACCAGAGCATGGATCGTAAAATGATTTTACGATCCATGACCAGAGTAAATGAATGAATTGAACATGATTTTACAAAGCAGCCACACGAACAAGCTCATATAAACACATGCAAAACAGCAAAAAAATAGGACAAGGAAATATTTCACAATGTATTATTATTATTTTTTCAATATATGTACATTGTTCTCAAAACAGATTGCTGGAATGTGATCTTTTCTAAACCTCAAAGTATTAACAAAAACATGTGTGGTTCAAGCTATAGCTGCAATTGAAAAACAAAACAATCAATTACAAGATCTAGCTAACTTTTATCCTCTGCTTTTGGAAAAATTTCGTCTATGTTTTTAACTACTTCGGGTACTTCTTCAGTAAAGTATTCTTCCTCCTTCAACATTTTTTTAATTGCCCACTCTTCAACTTTGGTTTTTAATGCAATTTCCTTTCTCCTGCGAAGTATTTCCCTACTCATCATTTCCAGTTCGGAAACATTTGTTCTCGGATCTTTCACTTTGATTTTCCTGTAGACTTCTAACAGATGTTGAAGCTCATCCCACTCAGCTGCGGTCTCGTTGTATTGCACACTTAGAGTGGCAGGACTTCTTGATGTATCTTTAATTCCGTTTAGTAATGAACTTAGAGCAAAGCAAGCTGCGAAGATCGTGGAGGTCCCACCTATAATTCCCCTTCCTCTTGGAGTAAGGCCAACTTTGTAAAAATGCATAAGCCCAAACCCCCCAGCGCCTAACACACCGAAGGCAGAAGATAATCTATCGGAAATCCTGGCAATTTTTTCGTGTCTTTCAGCACTGTAATAGCATGCTCCAGCAGAAAGCTTACAATCTTTGTGAAGATTGGAGAAAATCTGGTAGAATTCTTCTCGAAGTTCGTTGTCAAGCTCTCTTGTTTGTGAAGTAGACGTTGAAAAGAATAAACCCATAGCTAGCAACGTTCTTTGGTCTTTGAATAAGTTAGTTATCAGGGTTTATAGGATCTGTTGTAACGAGAATAACATGCGTTATATCCCACATCTTTGTTAGCTTCAGTAATTGTCGTCCGCCATCTTGAGAAGAACAGCTGAAGGATTCTGGGTTGTTATGGACGAACTACTTCCGATTTAGTTCGGGAAACTCTCGCACATTTCCGAAAAACTTTTAGATTTTTATATACAATATAATTCATTGATTTTTAAATACACAATAATTATTATTTATACTATTTCAAGTTAATTATTTTAGCATAAGATCTCCTTATTGAAACAACACTGAAAAAGAGTGGTTTTCAACGTCGTAGAGTCTTCGGATTTGAATCGCTTCATCGAGCTTCCTGATCGTTGAAGCAATGCGAGCAATAAAAAGACCCCCCTATTGCTGGTAGCCGTTCAGTATATAAAAGCCTCGCTGTTGACAAGAAGGTGGCTTTTTTCAAGCCCAGCGACAAGCAAACTACAGTCTTGTACTCAACAAAAACCGGACAAATGTCAAATTCTAATATCGTGGTATGTCACTCGAGTCCCCACATCGAAAATTTTTCCATTATACTTCGTAAACGAGCGTATTTTTCGTTTCCTTGCAGCCGAAGCTGTACCGCAATGTCATCGAAGAAGTCATAAAAAACGTCAAAGAAGCGTTTTTAAACGATGGAGTCGACGAACAAGTTCTACAAGAGTTGAAACAGGTAATACGGCGATATCGGTTCGATGTTTTTTAGTGGCGAGGACACCGATTCTTTTGAAGTAGGTGGATTTTCTAACGGATTAGCTCCCACTTCGTATAAATTATCTAAATTAGCGGCGTGTTTTAATAATTTGCTCGTGCGATAAAATTACTTCACGTGTGGCAGGAAAAAGTAACTTTACCCCACATAGCTACCAGGAATGAACCAGAAGTTACAGTTCCTCGATATCTCAATGTAATTAGCTTTTCTTGAAGACCTTGTGGTCTTTGTTTCCCGTTTTCACTTCTTGTTTCTTTGATCAAAATCGAAAAAACAGCTGATTAAAAAAAATTATGAAAAAACAAATAAATTGACTTTTATGAAATATTTCATGTTTGGAGATCTAATCTAAGATTTCTTTATATAAGTGATTCCAAGCAAACCTTATAAGCGTGGTTCAATATGGTCAACCCTTTGTATATGATTGGATCAGAAACGGGATAATGTTGCTGACTTAATCGGGACTTAATCAGCTGTTCATACTCACAATGTTTGCAAATACTGTGACAGTTTTTATTTGTGGGTGGGTGGTATACTGTGCTGTATTATAGGGTTAAAGAATACCAGCATAACCATTGGCTCTTCAATACTGTTCTTACAGTCAATCAAAATTGGCATCAAAGTGTGTTTTTTGGTTCTAGCTAATTATTCACTAAATTGGTATTCAGAATGTTTGTCAGGAACTGGCAAATTACTTAATTTGAATAATAAACCAAATTTAATTTTTATATTATCACAAAAATTAAATTTTATATAAATTTTATATTCAATTCTACAGTTACATGTATGTATGTACGTAATTTGGTGAATAATCCATGTTGCATATTTATTGCTTTATTTCCATTATTTTAGATATGGGAGAACAAGTTGCTTCAGACTAGAGCTGTTGATGGTATTCCCTCTGAAAATCAACCCACTAGACAGCAGTACACGTATCCACATATTGCACAGACCACACCTGGTATAGCAGCCTCTACCATAACCAGACCGCAACAGAGAGGTGCTTATCTTATACATTTCTGAATCACTTTTTGTGTTATAATTATATGTTGTTTTCATTCTTACTTATTGGTGAATTTATTTTTTTAGTTGCAATTAGCAATGCACCAACAGTATCAGTGCCGGGTACTATCACTCATCGGCAGGGAGTCCCAGGACAGACGGCTATCATCTTTCCTGAGTCACGTGCACAAACACATGTACATGCATTGACCCAAATGGTTAGTTCACTGTAATTAGAGCATCAACCTTAATAAACTTTTCCTGAACTTCAACACGTTTGTGAGATTCTGTTTTATATCTTTCCATCAGACTGCCGCAGCTTCAGCAGCGACACGTGCACTTCCTGGTATTCAGCAAGTTCAAAGAGCAACAGGTAATGTTGGTCATTTAGAAAATACTTCCAATGATGTACATGTGTATATACATAGAACATTTTTAATTCTTTTCCTGAAGATGATGTGTTGCACATTTTGTAACGATCTGTATTAGAATCAATTGTGGTATTCTAAACCAGATAGAAGGCTCACTCTCGCCTTCTATCGGCTCCGATAGTTGACTTGGGGGTAGCACCCCTCTTCAACTATCTGCCGATAGAAAGCTTGAGTTTGGCTAAGTACATGTATTACACTGTAACTATTGCTACCTGTATTTTCCATGTCTCTTATTCTCTTATATTGATTAATTGCATTGTTAGGAACAGCAATACCTGCAACATATCCAACAGCAAGAACAATTCAAGTAACACATGCCCAACAACAACAGTTACAGCAAATACACCAAGTTCAACAAAGACAACAACAAACTCAACAGCAACAAATACAACAAGTACAGCAAAGAACACTGACTCAGCAACAACAGCAAGTACAACAAAGACAACCACTAACTCAACAACAAGTACAACAAGTTCTGCAAAGACAACCTCAACAAGTACAACAAATACAGCAAAGACCACTACAAACTCAACAACAAGTACAGCAAAGGCAACCACAAACACAACAACAACAAGTACAAAGACCACCACAAGTACAGCAACAAGTACAACAAAGGCAACCACAAACTCAACAACAAGTACAGCAAAGACCACCACAAACTCAACAACAAGTACAACAAAGGCCACCACAAACTCAACAACAACAAGTACAACAACAACCAGTACAACAAAGGCAACCACAAGTGCAGCAACAACAACCAGTACCACAAAGACCACCACAAGTACAGCAGCATCCACAACCTACACAGACCAACAAACCTGTAAGTACAGCATTCTTTTCACCATTAAATCTTCAAATATTATTCAACTATATTATTCAAGTAATGCACACACGCAGTGAATGCTGTTTATCTAATTGTAATTAACCATCTTCCAGCCCCAGATGATTATCCAAGTAGATGGTGTAAATGACAGCGATAGTGATGATGGTGACGATGACGTTGATGATGATGAAGAGCATGACCAAAATGCTAATCAAGAAGAAGAGGAACCCGAACCAGAGGTAAGGCTTATACAGTCAATGTTACTGTAGAATGTATTGCTATGAGCTGTACAGACATTTCAATGCAAGACAAGGCTGCAATAGATTGTACATATTACATTGGTCGATACCTGTTGATATAGATATTCTTGCTAACTAGGAGGACGAGCCACTGAATTCAGAAGACGATGACTCAGATGACGGAGCTTCTGATTTGTTTGACACGGAAAATGTTGTAGTGTGCCAGTTCGACAAGGTTTGTAGAAATGAATCCGAAAACAAACCGACAGTCTTACGACGAGCTCCGTAAAATGTGGCTCCGGAAAAAATATCTGCGCTTTTTTACATCACTAACAAAACTTTTTGTTCGATGATTGTAGATTGCGCGAAGTAGGAACAAGTGGAAGTTTCACTTAAAAGATGGGATTATGAACTTACGAGGAAGAGACTATGTCTTCCAAAAAGCTACGGGTGAAGCTGAGTGGTAGTTAAATGTTAGACGATCCAAACAAAAAACAATGCAATCTTTGCCAATATAGACAACATATAATAGACTTTATACCGTTGAATGAACCTGGACTAGACCAGTACCAATTGAAATTTAAACCCCCGACTCGATAAATAACAGTGATATTATGAATCAGTAACAAAATTACGTGTTTTTTCATTTTTTTCCAAACTTGTATCCTAATAGAAGTCGTAAGTAATGTTAATACCCTGATAGGCTGGTATACTCGACACGGGCGAAAAACGCACTGCGCATGTTCGGAAATGTTCGGAAAATTTGTAGACGCGTCGTGTTTACTAATAAAACCATTGGAG
>JAUPMF010001874.1:0-10096 GCA_031471435.1 Stomphia didemon | reverse complement strand
TTGTATATTGTACCTCTTTCTTGGTGTATTCAGTACAAGGACTGACAATAAAACATCCATACAACAACACATATCCCACTGGTTCCAAGTCCTGCAATAAAAAATGTCTCACTGGTGATTTGTTCCTCCTACTGCGCTATCTCTAGAGGCGCCAACCCTCCACTAAATTATTCTTACCTCGTTTTTCTTGTAATAACAGAGCCTCTCGTCATAGAGTACAAACCATCTTGTCTTCCAATTATGACGAACATGGCCCTAAATAGCATTCATATCAATAGGCCAATATATTTAATTTCAAATCTTATGACAACAAATACATAGATCATAAAACATATAGGGTAGAGTATAATCTTTGTTTCAGCTATTTATCATCCATCATCATGCTAGTAACTATGGTATTCTACAAGGAAAACTTATAAATGACTCTTTTGCAGCTCTTCAAAAGACAATTCAGATTTTTGAAGGCCCCTCCAGAGCTCATGGCCCATGTATCCCATCACAAAATGCCTAAAAGACACCTTGTACAGTCCCTGAGAATGACTTTGTAAAAATTATGAGGAAATGTAATTTGATATGTACAAAGAAAGACAAACATAACTACAGCATATATAATTAACTACTGTATAGCATATATAGCTTTATTTTAATATAGCTACATATATAGCTGGCCATACGAGTTGAAAGAGCTTAGCCTATAAAGAATGTAAAATGTCTACATATTTCATTTTAAAATAAACAAATATGTCAACAGTCAACCAAGCATTCAATGAACAATCAATAAATATAATACTAATTATCAGTTGTTTTAATTTACAGATTTATACTATGATAAACAAGCTTCAATACAGCTGGGTGTGTAAAATTAAGTATGTCTATTTCCCTTACCTTTTTGACTAGATATCCTTCTTTACGCTTGACCCTGGATAAGGACTCCATTCTACAGAACCTCCATGGTCAACTGGTGATCGCAAATCATTCACTATAAAGTTTGATTTAATTTGAATTTACATGGACTGTCAACTTTGACACTGTGAATGTCATTCAGTGAATACTATGAAATTCCCTTGAAATGGCAAAAACACATTGGCCGTGCAGACCAGAGAAGGGTTTAACTGAAAGACTGCTTCTCTCGTAACTTGATAGCAGGATGTAAATGTAGGTATTTAGAAAAGGAAACTACGATACGCGAGTTTTGACCTTATAAAAAAATTCCTTTTTAGCTGACCACACCCGCAAAGCACTATGGGAAAACACTGAGCTTAGTGACCAGGCGATTAAAATGGCGGTCAGTCTGAGCATCAAAATATAAGAAAATCACTTTTTACCTGTATTATCTGGAGCAATATGTTTTACAATAAGCTAGGATGCTGTCCAAGAACTACAGTATTCGTTCTAGACCGTAGTTCTCGGTTTTTATCACAGTCTAAACAGCATATTGACCTCGATGGTTCTGGTAAAAGTAAGTCGCAGACCAAGGGAATGTCCAAGTTTGCTCTCGGGCCCGTCTACAAGAATGCATGGACGTGTTGCATGGAGGCGACGGTGGAGTATTGCAGGATCGTCTACGATCTTTTCCCCACTGAATACATGGTAAGCCACTGGCGGATCTGGTAACTGTACATCATGGTATTTCATACATGTATGTACATCATGGGTGTACATGTACATCTGTATCTTGTGTATCTGTATCTTGTGTATGACACACTACTGAGGGGAGTGGGGAGTGGTAGGGTTGATAGGAATGTGCTGGAATAATTGATGTTTCTTTTTATTTCCAGGTTCAAATAATTGTCTCTGATGAAAAAGCTCAAAAAATCAATGCTAAATCACAAGATCAACAAAATGTACCCTATGTACGTATATACGTACATGTTTACCATAGAGATACATGTACATGCAGTGGCATAGCTAGCCTATACATTTGTATCATTTCCTGCAAATCTGTTTCTCAGCTTCTCAGAACATTTGCTAACCTGGGTCCACCCAAGCCAGACAATGAAGAAGAATGTTCAATGATGCATGGTCTAACAACAGCTGTACAATGTGTCGGGGAAGCAGTTCCTCAGCATAAACAACAAAGTGAAAGGTGTAGCAATGAGGACGGGAAAACAAGAATAATCTGCCTTACAACACTGAAAAAGCAAGTGAACATTTTAAAATAAATTGAATAGTTATTACTGAATAAAACTGTTTTAACTGTTGATAAATGTTGATTTTCTAGTGAAGCACATGTGAACACTCTTGTTGCATGTGTCAATGATGCTCTTCAACATCAGACTTCCAGGTACACATGAATGCTTTTTAAGGATATGTGTAATAGCTCAGTAGTGGAAAAACATATAAAAGTACAAACATGAAAACATTACAGTTCTACCAATGCACTGTCCATTTTTACTTCTAGTTGTCCTGTCCAGAACTTAGACCTGACTCTAATCCATGTCATCAATGCAAATGACAGTAACAAGTTTTCAGACAAAATCCCCAAGGTATATACCACTACCCTGTAGAATGTAGTTGTTGGTACATGTACATTGGAGTACTGTACTCTCTCTCTGATGACAAGCAAAGCTTGTTCTGCAGCATTATATTTACCAATTAACAACCATCTTTTCCAGGTATCACCATCTTTATCAGTGAGTGTCCACTCAATAAAGTCATCTCAATTGGTCTTCAAGCTGAGTCTCATGGTTCAAAAGCATTTTACTCTAAAGTCCACCACTGTGACTGGCATTCCCATGAAGGTAAATCTGTTACTTCACATGGTCAGGTCAACAATAATGGCTATTTTTTAAGGACGTTTTGGTACATGACAATTGAAACGCCTTCGAATGTTTTTTTCAGGAAGAGCAACATTCTGGTAGTTCAGCAAACTATGATGTGGAAATTCTTCACGCGGCAGAAGTACACCATGACCTCAAAGTCTTCAGTAAGTTGAACTATCACAGCATAAACGCATGCTGTTTTGAGTTGGTGGTTGTTGTAGTCTTGAGAAAGACTGTTGATAATGTTGACTGACGTTTTCACAATTTGTGTGAAAGTCATCTTCAGAGTCCAGTGAAGATCCAAAGAGACAAGAAAATACGTTGTTTTGTTGCCACTCATACAAAATATGTTCTAATTGCCCCCAACTTGTACAATAACCTCTAATACTGTCTTGTCAATTGTGTCTAGATCAGTTCTGCAGTAACAGCACTACAAATCCTGCTGCTTTTTCAACCAATATAATTATATCTGCAAGTACTAGTGGTAAGAAAGATGGAGCTGCTCCTAAAGAGACAGTTATTTTAAAGTGGTGCACACCAAAGAACAGCAGTCCAAATGGTAATTTTTAACAATGGATGGATGAACAAATGGGAAACTGGATGAATTCAAGAATAAAATGGGAAATTTTTAGCTATTATGATAAATGTTCTAATTTTTCATTCTAGAACTCTACCCATGTTTAGGATCATACAGAATAACACCAGTTGAGGTGATTTTTCTAAACATTGAAAATGTTTATTATGAAATATTATAAATATTATATTGTAAAGTGTGGTTGTTGATGGTGAATGTTTGTAGGTGAACAGCAGACCTACATCTTGTCTCATCTCATTCCTACTTCAAGGTTAGCAAAAACGATGAGAAGAAATGGGAGATAAATTTAGAAGGAATGGGAGGGGAAATGGGAGGGGATTGATGAGAGAAGGAATTAGAGAGACATGGAAGAGTTGATGAGGAGATGTGAATGGAAAAAGATAGGTTAACAGAAGAGCTTTACTTTTCCATTTGTTTGTTTGCTTTCCAGGGCGTTACGTTATGTTAGAGCAGCCGCGCAAGTCTGGGAGTAAAGTTGTCTCTAATATCCTTATGAGTCATGGGGGTAAGCAGAAATTGTAATTGCTGTTCTCGTCATCATTGTCATCATTGTCATCATTATCATCATCATCATCATCATCATCATCATCATCATCATCATTAGTTCCCATCGTTATTGCCATCGTTTCGAGATTGTCCGTTCTATTAACTCCGCTTTTCAAATTAAAAGCGTCAGATATGTTCTCTCCGTAGGTGACATTTATATCCATAGCGTATCGACCTCTAGAACACCAAATGAAGACCCACCGTCCATCAGCGAGGGAATGGGAGGGCGTGTCACAGACTACAGGATCAATGTAAAGCGCTCTCTGTCCTTTGCTTTCTTTCCCTTCTTCATTTACTGAACATTTATTCGCCTTTCAGGACTTTGGAGAATTCATGAAGTCCAACAGACTTGCGCCGTGGTCTAAGAAAAAGGGACTTGCGAATGTCAATGTGTTGGAGAAAAGTAAGGATTCGTCAAAACGTACAACGCTGCATTAGGTCGTAAAACTTAATTAGGTCGTACTGAAAACTTGCATTGGCTCGTAAAACTTGCATTGGTTCGTAAAACTTCATTAGGTCGTAAAACTTGCAAGTTAGGGTCGTCGCGCAATGGGATTACCCTTACACGCCTACTGCATTAGTAGTCACTTATTACATAATTCTGTTCTACTTTAGGTCATAGTCGCCTAGAGAGATGCACCCGCCATTGGCCGGTGGTTATCAGCGATACCATCATCGGCAATATGATGCCGGTAATCATGACTTGACGTCAACTCTTTACATGTCTTCCGTTAAACCAATAAAACCTTTGTTCTTGTCCTCAGCATCTAGAACCACTCGTTACGTTAATCATGAAAGAAATCTTAACAGAAAAAGAAGTCTTGGATTGTAAGGGCGTAAGTAACCTGATTATATCTGGGAAATGTGTCCAAGCGGATCACCGGGCCACGATTTTATTTCCCGAATAGATTCTTGTCTTTCGTGTCTAATAACCTGTCTTCTGTACTGCAGGTAATTTATCGCTTGCAGTCAATGGAGAGTAGGAATGACGTCCTTCCTATAACTATGACCGGGGTGAGAGGGAAAGGACCGAAAAGAGACGAACAATATCGTCAACTTTGGCTTGAACTCGATGTTTTTCTGGAGGCTGCTTCTAAGACATCCAAAATGCACGAAAAGGTAGCGGTTAATGCTTCTGTTGCCACTGTTACAGTATACTTTTAACTATTCTAAAGCAGACTGAAAATAACATGGTTTGTTCTCCAGGTTTACGATTGTTTAAAGGTTTCTCAGAGTCCAACGCAGAGCTCCCACAGCAGTCCAATGCGCACCACACCGACAGAAGACTTAGAAAGTAAGTGCGCATCAGCTCATTGTAATCTTCATCAACTGCAAGCTTGGTTTATAGTGAATATTTCTCCATATTTAGGAGCAAATGTTGGAGCTGGGTATTCAGTAAACGATAATGCGTGGAAAGATATAGATAGGTTAGTCATGACACTTTTTTGTTGATTTGTCTTCGATATTATTTCTGCTGTATTTTTTCAATATGACATTGATATATTCATTATTGTTCTGTTATTTTCTTCAGATACCATACCATGTCTGAACGAGAGAGAACTGATTTTAATCGAGGCGACACTAATAACGACCATTTCATGAAACGTGGAAGAAATACACCTGATATCGAACGCGCGCAGAAGAAATTCAAACCTGATGATCGACAAGAACTGTCGCAAAGAACAGGTAGGGTATTCCATCCTCCCATCCTTTCCCTCCCTACACGCATGCTAAATGTGCAGCTAAATGTGCAGCTACATGTGCAGATACATGTGCAGATACATGTGCAGATACATGTGCAGCTATATGTGCAGCTAAATGTGGTACACTTGTTTTCAGGCCTTGCGTCATCTGGTCCATCGCTGTTGTCTCTTTGGACCAACAAAATGAACTCAACCGCAGCCAAACGACACGACGAGTTTGCAGGTCGTATGGAATCAGATGGTTGTAAAGCTGATCTATACCAGCACATCAACGTAGATAGCAGTGGCGGAAGGTTAGCAACCTTTCTATTTCCCGTGAAATAGTTCTGAAATGATTTACTGGTGTTTATTTCGATTTACAGCGGTCGAGGGACGCCCGTGAAAGAATGGCCAATAGCATAGCCGAGGATCGATAATCAGCAGTGGTTGCTATGCAGTGTCTGCATGAAAAAAATGCTCAGGATGCAAAAGCATGTGGGCACAAGTCTTTCTTTGTATATTATTGCAAAAAAAAGCGCGGAAAAAAACTTTCTTGGGCCTGTACGATATATCTCTTTAGTAATAATGTCAATTTAGAAAAAGTTTCCAATATTTGTCTCAACGCTTGAAGAAGAAAACAATAAAATATTTGAAAAAAAAAGTTAATTTTGAAGATTAGGAAAAGAAAAGGTTAAGAAAACATGTTTCCGCTGGGGATCGAACCCAGGACCTTGTGCGTGTTAGGCACACGTGATAACCACTACACTACGGAAACCTCACATATATGATCAAGGCCAATTTAATCATCAGATAACAATTATTTAGGGTTGTATTGTTCATAATTTTATAATTTATAAAATCAAGAAGCTACCCTAGGACTCATCTTGAGCAGACATATCCTGTATTTTGGTTTTTCAACGTTTGAAGCAATATCTTTTTTAATATAAATTATCTGTTGTTTTTTTTTGGTTAACATAATATATTTTTGGTTGGTGTTATTTTCGTATGTGCCACTTTCCTGGTCTACTTCTTGAAATAGGACCAATTGCAGAATTGTTTGATGAATAACGCGATGTTTTCAAATCAGTCACCACTATCATCTATCAATTCATCACTAGCATCATGTTCTCGGCAACATTCGCGCTGTATTACCCATCGGTTTCTCCCATTCTTGAAACTATAAATTAAAAAGATGTAACCTCTTACATTTGATTCATTGTGGGTGAAAACAAGCCGCTATTAGAATCGAGTACTCACCTTGACATAGACTGATCCCAGCACGTGGGGTTTCGGCTGCAATTGATTTGCCAAATATATTTCTGTGGCATCAGCCTCAACTTTTACAACACAAGAGCCACTGTCTTTGTGAAAAGTGACTTCTTTGCATTGTGGTTCGTGGTTACAGATAAGGAAACAAGCAAACTCGTCGAATTGCAGAGTACTTTTCGCAATATGATGTCCAGTAACCATCAGATTCTCTGGTTGAATCTTATAATAGGACAAACGTATTTTACCTTGTACCGATTCCAGTGCAATATTGATGATTAAAATGCCCCAAAAAGCAAAGCAATGTATATACATTTTGTTTTCTGTAAATATTCTTGTTGTGTTATCGGATTTGAGTTGGTCCACTATCCCGTGTATTGCAGGTGAACCCGTATTAATAAAGAAATTACGTTGATTTGTCAATCTAAACCCAAGTATGAGTGCGGCAAAAACCCCATTAAAACCTGTCCTTTATTTGCTCGCGTATTTCAACAGCAGGTTTACTGAGACAACAGTGGGATTTATTTGCTTGGAATTTCACTGGCCTTGGCCAAACAACTGCACATATCTTAGCAAAGTCTGCATTGTTATTGCACACCTACTCTCAGGGCGCATCAAATGAAAAAATGGATAAAAAAAAAAACGAATGAAAGAAATTAAATGGGAGAATGGTTGCGTCTTATCACTAGCTTGCTGAATGATTGGCATTTCATTAGTTGAACTGCACCGCCATGTCATCTCCTCACGATACGAAATATTTAATTTATCAGGAAAAAAGTTACAAAATTATCGTCAAAATCTCTCTCCCCATCATTTTCCCAAAGAACGGATAACACCATAATCTGTTTCTCAAAATTGTTTTATTCACCACCATATTTCATTTATTTTAAATTGTTGTATTATATTGATATTATAATTATAGGAACATTAAAAAACGTTTTTAAAAAGTGCATTTCCATCTTTCCATTACAACCAACGGAAGTTCTGTTGAGCCTATAAAACACTTTCAATGGACTGTAAATAATGGACTTTCTTCTTCCCGCACTTTACAACTGAACCGAACTAACCACTCTTTACACGTCGTTTACAATGACTGTTCAACTCGTTGCAGTCAACCTAGTTTCACTACCGCTGTTGGTTTAGCAAAAATATTAAATACACACAAAAAAACTCCTTTTTTTCTATTTATTTTTCAGTCTTGGACTGTGTGTTTTATTTATACACTACAAAATGTGTAATTTCCGTTTCAATGTTTTTCTTGGAGCTTATGGAGTAGAGTATATATGGGCGCGTAATATCTCGATACACTCTTGCACATGCATAGATTGCCTGTCTCCAGGCATTCACTACGTTTAGAGTTTATTGTACTTTGTTATGATGAATGAATGGATGTCAAGACGGGCTCACAACTAGCTTAGCATCAAAAGACGCGACGCTAATCCAACCAGTTGTGAACAGACTCTAGCTTAGAAACAACCGTATCTTACTGTTGGTACTAGAGTATCCATTCACATTGTATCCCCAGCCCTGAAGAGATTGGAGCTGATTCCACGGGCAGGCTCGATGATGTGACTAATTTCGACATTTTTAAGAGGAATTGTTAGATATCTTCATCGTCCATGTCGACGCTCCCAGGGCTTGGGTTCAGTGAAGAGGCCATAGAGAAGGACTCCATTGGTTCCTGGCTATCCGTTGACTCGGATAAATCGATAGGCTCTTGCTTTACTATAACGGCACAGTTTGACTTTGCTTCTGGTTTGCCTACAAGCATGGTTGATAGAAGAGCTGTGCTCGTATCTGACGTCAGGGGGGTCGTAGGGATACCATGGGCGCGAGCGTGCATCTCTAACTCCTGACAAATCAACATTAATCACATTAGAACATCATCAAATGTCCAATATTTCAACTAGAAACACAATTCCCACGTGCTAAGATAGAAATGCGATCTTGAAATTCTACACCCTATGGGGGTAGGTACGTTGTCCATGCTTGTCCTAACGCATCTGGCTAGCATGTTTCTACTCCAAACACGTTTCTACACACCTGAACTCGTAAAAGAAGCTTTCGGTTGAGCTGTTCTAATTGTCTTTTCTCGCTATCAATTTGCTTCATTTTATCGACATCTCGCCTTAAAAACCGAATGTAATCGACCGATGACTTGAGGATTGTTCCTTTATTTTGTCGCATCTCCCTATCAAAAAACAACAACAAAGTATAAGAAAAACAAACACTCTCATGTTCAAGATTGTCAAAAAAAACTTTGGAAAAACAAAAATAGAAAAAGCCTTGAAAATATTATATACTTACGCGTCTTGTTTAGGTAGCATTGTCCCAAGCTCTTTTATACGATCATTAATATTAAAACGTCTTCTTCTTTCAACTAATTGGAAAATAGAGTATAAAGTATGAATAAAATATGAATAACATGAAAGATTCATTGGTATAAAAACCACCAAACTGCCACTCACTCATGTTATGGTTGTCTTTCTTTTGTCTGTCGCGTGCAAAAGCTTGTGGGTCCAATCCTGAAAAACAAATGCATTGCAATGATGATAAAACTTGGAAAGCTGCAAACTGAATCACGAGAGATTAAAGTACAACATAGCCACATGTGCACTGTAGATCTGTAATAAACAAGAAAGTGTACAAACAAATGCTGTCGTACCTTCTTGGATCATAGCAGGACAAGACGAAGGGGCATCACTCGATTGACCCTGAATACCACAAATAAAACATTTTCAAGTTACTTTTCAAACACTTTTTCAAAAAGAAAGTCAATCAAAAATATGGATTGATAAGCAAAAACATTTGCTTACCATTGGAGTTAATCCAAGGCCTCCATACAAATCATACATACTGCTTGCTGTTGGCATCTGCAATTACACAATAAAAATCAATTTATTAATACCTTCACTTGGGTAATGGACATGCATGGGACTGCAGGCCCAAATGTTTAATAATTATTTTTTTACAAAAACTAACCACCACATTGGGTTTACTATCCAACAAAGGTGCACGAACTCTCTGTGCTTCAATGGTTGGCTCTATACTAGCTATGTCCCTGCATATAACTTACTTGTGTTGGGTCTTGCCAGTTTAATTGGTCTTCTACATTATTGGACTCTAAACTGGATGGGGAAAATGGAACTGTGAGATATCTATATCTATTCGCCGAAGACGGCTCTTGCAATTTCAGCTTTTTGAAAACACACTTGTGCAAATTAATCCCAAATTGAACTCGAAAC
>JAUPMF010001863.1:0-11573 GCA_031471435.1 Stomphia didemon | reverse complement strand
CCCGGCCCGTCCCCCCCCCCCCCCCCCCCCTCACCGTCTAAACATTGATAGGTGCATAATCAATTTTCAGAGTAATGATACAGACAATGTGTAATAGTATCCTGTTACTTACAGCTAGTTGGAAAAAAAGTCTGAATTGCCAGAAATAGATTCTGTCACCTTTGGTGACCTCTAATGCTTGTCGAAGGACTTGTTTTGCAAGGGGATACTGTGCCTATGATGAAATGCCGATTAAACCATTGAAATGTATTTTACATCTAACATTTTACAGCAATGCACTATAAATTTAACTGGCTAGATTTTATTTTTGCTAGAAAACGAAAAGTTCAAAGTCAAAATGGATTAGATTAGTATAGTCCATTCTTCTTTATGCTGTACAATTAATACCATACCTGGTCTTTATAAATCTGAGATAAAAGACTTGCACCTTCAAAGTTTATTTCTTCAAAACCTGGTCCAAGCTAGAAATGTTGTTAAAGATTATAGAACAAAACTCGATCGAATGTACGTGTTAAATCTTTACATAGATCTCCGAATGCAAAGAGTTTGAACTCTCCGTCAGAAAACATTGTCATATTTTTGCCATTTTGAGAAGGATACAGTCTGCGAGAGAAGGATCTATAAAGAAAAACAAACATCGATCGTTGGTTTCTCGTGATAATAACACTCTCTCGTTGACAAGGTACAAAATGAGTAACAGGAAATAGCAATCAACACACTATAATACGGCCACAACAACGCTTTACTTACGGCTTTTTCAAGATGGGAGCGAGCTAGATCTCCATTCTTTGTAAACACATGGAGAACACGGCCGATCTGAAGGTGGGTTTTTGCTTGGATCGCTGATGAAGGGTGAAACTGAAAAACTGCTTGTAAGCACTGGACACATTCATTGATTCTTGGGGGTTTTGAAGTACGAAATCCCTCGGCAAGTCCTAAAAGACCGGGATACCATCCTTCACTCGAAGTGACCGCCATTTTTAATTTGATTGGAGAGAGGAGCCTGGAACTAGAGAAATTAAGGTAGTTGTGACCTCATTGTTGTCATGGTAGCAGAAACTATATTTAACACGTACGATATTCAATACTTTGTTTTTAGAGCTGTCAAAGCGTTGCAATCATAACGTGTTCTTGCGAGTAAAAACGTATGGCAAAACTAAAACTATGAAGGTAGTACTTTTATCGGTTGTGCAAATTCTCAGTAAACTTCCTTTGTTTAACTCGTTGTGCGTCCTTATTCGTTGTGTTCGTAAGATGAATTCAGAGAAAATATATTCAACCAGAAAATGTAAACTAATCAGTGGCTTTGGTTGATTGTTCTTCTTTTTGATGAATCGACAAGATTTATCAGTTAATTCTTCGGGATACTGACTTATTCTGGGGAATTTAAAATCATTCCTACTAAAAAAAACATTGTGTAGAATAATCAAAACTTATCATCAGATAGATTTGGTCGAAAGTGGTTCTGTTAGTTGAATATTAACCAAAAGTTTATTTAAAGAAAGTGCGCTGCAAGCTCAGCAACTTTTCTAGTGAATTTCCAAAGACATTAAAGCAAATGAAAAACAACTGTTCAACACAGAAAAGGTTTACAGAAGTCTCTGCTAGGAAATAATTAAATAAATCCATGTCATCATAAACATGTTGAAACGTGCTCAGACAAAACTGTATAAACTAGAATATCCAATCTCGATTGCCGACGGATTCTATCAAAATTATTTTCCAAATCATAACTTCTTTCAAGTTAAAAGCTTGCCTACTATGTTCTTGTGTGTTGGATAAAAAACGGACGGGATTCTCAGAGTGTGACATCGCGTAGAAGTGCCCGTGAGAGATCCCATTTTACACCGGGATTATTTTCTTGAGAGGTCAACTGACAATGCCTGCATTTCAAATGACCTTGTGCTTGTAGCCTTTGTTTGGTGTTAGTAATCGGACCGTTAAGACCGTGCAGTGTATATAGCTACACTATAAAATCAAGTCAATTTGGTTACATTCGTTGCATAGATTTAAAAAAGCGTCTAAAGTATTAAGACTATTAAGTACCTAACCGTTGAATGATAGTCACATAGCCGACAAAGCCGTTAATTAGCAGGTCCAGGCAGATATCAGACCCCAAGCCGGGGGTACAGGGACAGCCATAAGCCACACGCAAAGGATACATTCCAGCACTGTTTACAATAAATTGGCTTTACGTGCCACTACCCCACTCTCCCCCGGCCCCCTTGTTAATCCCCAATCCTCTTTTGTTATTTTGACATCATCAAACAACAGAAACTTAAGATAACAAAACAGAGAATTTGATACGTTCAGTAATTGTATTTACCCAACTGAATACAAGAGTGTTTGGTATTCGTAGCTAGTTAGGACAGGCAACTTGCTCCGGCCAACTGAAAAGCTCAACTTGAGCCCATAGACTGACCTACACTGCTAAATAGAAACCGGCCGTTTTACGGGAGGATAAAATACCATCACTAAATACTGGACTGCGATGCGCATTTTGATTGCATTTGTTGTTTTAGTTCTCCTAGTTGAAGTGCGTACCTGGCGACGTCGACGCAGAAGACGGCGTTGCGCGCCAGGCTGTTCTTGGTCTGCCTGGGGAAGTTATGGATCGTGCTCTGCGTCGTGTGGTTGGGGTAACAAATACCGTAGCCGCAGTAAGAGAACAGGAGGCTGTGGTGCTGTGTGCAGCGGTCTATCGAGACAATCAACTAGATGTCATCTCAGGTGCTGTCCTGTGAACTGCAGCTGGAATTGGTCGCTATGGAGTCGATGTACAGGCTGTGGTATGTCCACCCAAACCAGTACTGTCCAAGTCAGAGTGCGCAACTCGTGCGGGGGAACCGCCTGTCCTTCTACCACCACCCGAAAGCAACAATGCAATACTGGAGTGTAAGTACCAACATGTTTAATAAGAGTGATATGCGATCGTGTATGTTATCAGTATGGTTTATCTGATTGAGACCTTCCTAACACGGCTGGCCGATATTGACCAACAACAAAAATCCCTGTTTCATAAATTGCTACTGCTTAACCTCGCGTATACTGCGTCGATGTAGTTTTCGGTACGCAGCTTCGTTCTCTGATTTTGATGATGTTTCGTACTGGCTCTGGTGACGTGCCGAACGCTGTCAGTACAAAGACTTTTGGCATGTCCCCCGCCGGGCACCGATCCGGCATCTGACACGACACTTCGGTTGGCATCCAATCGTATTCGGCTTCTACAGTCAATATAATTGTGAATTCAATTGTTAATAATAATTTTATATATTGGTACTTTGGTACAGATGTGATGTACAACTCCAATAATATTTTGTACCAGTTCATATTAATTATATGAATTGAACTGATAACAACAATGTCGAAAACTGTTTTATTCGTTCGGACTTGTTACTGTATTTTTTTGTTAAGTTTAAAGTTACAATGTGGTTGGTTGCAATGCGGTGCGCAATGAATTCCAATGGACATTAACATGGAATATTATATCATTCTTGCCCCGCAACTATAGATTTGATATTATTAGAGACAGTCGCCTTCCAGTGGCAACACAAAGGTGCGCAGAATCGCGGCTCTAAAAATGTTAGTTATGTATTGACAGTTTGATTCTCTGATTGGCTTAAATGACATCACCCGACACGAGACACCACTTTTAGTGCCAAAACGTATACTTTGTGGCGGATCGATGGTATATGGGGTCTACAACTTTAATTAAAATTGAAATTAAAATTAAAATGGATAACATACTGTTGAAATGAGGATTTGCTCTGCTAAGTGTTCAACAAAACAGTTCAACCAATGCAGGGCCGTTTAGTTTAGAGTCTTCATAGCATGATTTGTCCCCGGGATTTGTCTTGAATGTAAACTGAGCCGCACTAATCGAGGTCACGAAACAATCATGGCGTACGCTTTATCAACAAAACCTTGTTCATTCTTTTGCCTTTAAGAGCTATATGGTATTCAGGTGTATAAATAATTACGATTTCAGATCGATTTTTAAAGAGCAATCGTCATTTTTCCTGGATTTTTTTTTTGTATTTTAGTTGTTTGCGTCATGAGTAAGTACAGGCTTGGACCGATAATTGACCCGTGGGGGAAGTGGGGGGGAATTCTCAAACTTGCCATCACATTACACCGGCGTCGCTATAAAATAATCGCCGTTGAAATAATTTTTTGTGTGATTCAAATAAGTTCATTAAAACGAACGGTTGGAGCTGTTATTACCATGAGTTAGATCAATGGTTAAAAGACTTTTCTTTCAGCATTTCAGTCAGTTATATTGTCTAAAATTCTGTCAACTAAACTGACCATTCTATTGATGATCATACTTCAGTTCTTGTCATCAACAAACAATAATAAGCAAATTGACAAACAAGAGATGAAGTCCAATTTCTACGGACTTGTAATGCTGAAACCATGAAATCATCACAACTTGATACACAAAGTCTGTAATTAGCTCTAGTTATGTATTGACAGTTTGATTCTCTGATTGGCTTAAATGACATCACCCGACACGAGACACCACTTTTAGTGGTGGCCTGACCGTTGCTCGATCCATCTCTACCTGTCACGCAGAGCGTGTTTATGTTGTCAACAACGATCAAACATTCTTATTGAAGTTGTTCGTTCGATTTTCGCCTACACGGACCTGTCTCTACGCATCTCATACTGCGGGCAGTTACCAAGAGTGTTTGTTTTGGTCTCTGTCTTGTGGAGAACACCTTGGCCACCTATCCGAAAGGTCGCGAACCTTTGTGTGTTATATATAAATCGAACGCATAGGGCTAGCACTCACAAAGGCCTACGCCATCTCGTTCGCCGCAAAAAGCCCTCCTAGAAGACCAAAGAACAGGTACTCTATTACTGCCGAGCATCACGCGAGATTTTCAGTGTTAACAACCTGGAGAACCACTTGGAACTCGACAAACTCGTTTTACCTGTCTGAAAAGGATCAAGCAATTTTCCAACTATGAAGCATCTTCACATTGTTCTCATGACGCTCACTTTCCTCAATTTGTGTCTACATTCACGTGGATGGTTCAACCGAAGACGAAGAAGCTGCTCTGCTACTAACTGCCGTGTCAGCTCGTGGAGTTCATGGTCTCCATGTAGCCGCAAGTGTGGAGGAGGGACGCAGGCTCGTACTAGGCACAAGACAGTCTCTGAGTCGTGCGGGGGCAGTTGCAGCTACGCGTTCAAACAGAGTGGTCGCTGTAACACTCAGTGTTGCCCTGTGGCTTGCTCGTTTGTTTGGGGGAAGTGGAGTGCATGTACGGGTTGTGGTAACTCGGCCAGTCAGGCCAGATCCCCTGTCATCTATGTCCAACCCCGGTGTAGTGGAACACCGTGTCCAGGAAAACAGACACGGAGCTGTACGGGAGTGTAAGTAACCTGGGAAATATTTTTCCTTTTCATCAAAGTTGATCACTTCAGCAAAAGTGGAATTTTGTTGCTTGGAATTGTAATATATTTCCGTATTACAACCAAACAAAGACAAACACCAAACTGAGAAATCCGTACCGCACATGTACAAAATAATATTCCGTCTTCTCCAAGTTGTAGGTATTCACTGCAACATTTATCCTACAGAGTACGGCGTACTATTCGATAGATTGTTCAGTTTCCATGTGACGGAATGTCCTGTAAGATCACCAAGCTTATCATAATTACTGATAGATGAACTAACCTATAATTTAGTTTCGACTATTGCACAAGTGAAGATTTAACAGCAATTATATGTAATGCTTAGCGCTTCAGTTGAGGCTTTGATTGGGTAATGTTAGAGTGTACAGAAATTTCATTTGACGACATATTTTTTATTGATGCGATAAGTTGTCGATCAAATTATCTATAACTCAGTCGATTGATACTGATCTTGCCTTTTAAAATTTCGTTGCTTGGCCGCTTATTATGTATCCTGCAATTCTATATTGAATAGACCTGTAGAAGTTTATCAGCGATGTGTTCGTTCTTGTCCGACCTATCACGTAATATAAGAGAGACAAGACTTGTGGTCTGATTTAGTTATCGATTCATCTTCTATCCGTTTGTCCTTTGGACTATTGGACTATTTATCAGGCCCCTTTATCAATTGCCGCGCACCGTTGTTATTTCCGTAGGGGGAAGGGTAAACATCGGTTGCTGTCAAAAATGTTCTGGTTGTGAAGAGATAATTCATGCTCCGTCCGTCCGTCAAAATATAGCAATGATTCTGATTGGCCAGAACAATATCTAACGAAGAATTTGATTGGACAACACGACCTGTGAAGTTATAATGTTCACTTCACGGATATGGTTTTTATTCACGGCTGTATCACACCGATATCAATGCTTAATGTGTGGTAAATTCTTATTCCAGATGTTGTCCTGTAAACTGCATTGTAAGCGTCTGGGGAAGCTGGAGTGCTTGCAATGCTGCCTGTGAGAAGACTGGCAGTGAAAGGCGAACTCGTACCGTGCGCACGCAGGTCTCGTGCGGTGGGACAGGGTGCCCGACCCTCTCGATGTCACAACAGTGCAAAGGCGGATGTTGTAAACGAGATTGTATTGTGTCTGGGTGGTCTACTTGGAGCTCGTGCAAAGCAACCGCTGGCCAGTGTGCGGCAAACAGTGGGACAAGGTCAAGGTCAAGGACTGTTTCACGTCAGCCATCATGCAAAGGAAATCCTTGTCTTTCGCTAGCGGATTCGAAAAAATGTACACCTGTGCCTATATCGTGTATTGTAAGTATGACGGAGGAAAATATTTTACTGAAAATAAGTGGATGGAAAATTAGCGCGGCTCAGTACAGTGGTACTTAAGTACAATGGGACCTCGTCTAACGGCCACTCCGGTATAACGGCCACCCCGGTATAGCGGCCAAGTTTATAAGTCCCGACGGAAACTGCGGTCATACATTTTCTGTTAAAAAGACCCCGGTATAACGGACACTCCGCTATAGCAAACACTTTTTCTTGTCACTTCGGTGTTCGTTATAACGGGGTTCCACTGTATAATGTCTGAGTTGATATTGAATACAAAGCATTCTTATAGAGCTGAAATGCATCTCTTTTTTTCCCCGCATACAGGTCAGTAGTTGGTCTTCCTATGGTAGCTGCAAGGCCAACAACGGTCGATGTGGTGCAGGCACCCAGACACGCACACGAACCATAGTACGTAAGCCTTACTGCAGCGCACAATGTTCGTCACTGTCAGACGGGCGAGCCTGCACACACAGCTGCTGCCCTGTCAACTGCGTCGTCTCTTCGTGGTCGTCATGGGGCTCGTGTACCGCAACGTGTGGTTCAGGTAAGTACTTGACCTTCGTTGACGTTCTATGACCTTGACCTTCGCCGCATTTGGTCGCAATATTTTATGTATTTTTAACGAAGTGCAACAGTGTTCTATGGAAATATTTTAGAAATGTCACACTTTACCGCTAGCTTTTCACTCGGAATTCTTATGGGAATGAATGCCTGAGTATTGAATCATGGGCTTTAGTTTTTGTTAGAAATTGCAACTTGAACTCTAATGCGCATGTGCAACATTTACACACATGCGTAGAAGATGTCAATGAGCACAGGTATCCCAAATTTGAGACGGACAAATGAAATAAGATATCCCGAGTTCAGGCAGTTCGTCTTGTTTATTATTTTTAGGTCAAACAGTGAAAACTCGCCGCATCACCACCCAGGCAAGTTGTAATGGGAAAACCTGTCCCTCGCTTCGAATGACTGCCGTGTGCACTCAATATAATAACAAAGACTGTGTCATGTCTGCGTGGTCTGCTTGGTCCCAGTGCTCTAACGGTTGCGGCAGCGGATTGATCACAAAGACCAGGAAGATCACCTCGCCAGCGGTTTGTCAGGGTAGAAAATGTGGCTATCTGTCTGCTAGCAAGCGGTGTACAAGTTACCGAGAAAATCAAGATTGTGCAGTGAGTATTGTAGAGTATTAGAGTTTATTATTTGTTTAGTTGTTGTTTGTGTTTCTGTCGGTCGTCGGTCGGCCTATCGGTTGGTTTATCGGTCGGTCTATCGCTCGGTTGGTCGTATTGATTGTATTGATTGGTCGGTTAATCTATTTATTGGTCTGTCGGCCGGTCTATTTTTTGGTCGGTTGGTCTGCCGTCTATTTGTCGGCCTATATATTGGTCGGTGGGTATGTTAGTCGGTCGGTCAGTGGTCGGTTTGTCAGTCTATCGGTTGGTCGGTCTGTCTATCGGTCGGTCGGTCGGTTGGTCTGTTCATCGGTCTGTCTGTCTATCGGTCGGTCGGTCTGTTTATTGGTCTGTCTGTCTGTCTATCGGTCTGTCTATCAGTCGGTCGGTCGGTCAGTATACAGCGGGACTAATGCATGATATCATGTTCGTGGTTGTTCAGGTCGGTGCGTGGGGTCCGTGGCGTGCTTGTAGTGCAAAGTGTGCTGTTGGTTCTCGTCAGCGATTAAGAGTCATCACCAAACCTCAGCGTTGTCAAGGAAAACCGTGTCTGTCACTCACGGTAAGGCAATAAATTTTTTTTAAACCGAATAACAATACAAAACTGATACATTTGAACTGATTGGTCCTGAAACAACAACAGGGCTGAACAAAGTTCATATCAAATAATCTCACACTTCTGTAATGTTTTTTTGTACCAGCAATCGTCGACGTGTGGCTCCGCTAATGGTGGCTGCCAGCACGTGTGTAGTAATGGCGTATGCTCTTGTCGTCCTGGTTACACTCTTGCGTTAGACAAAAAGACTTGCACCGCAAAGGATTGTGGGAAAGCTCAGCCTCGCTACTGTGCACAAGGTTCGATATCTTCAATACGTTTGGAATAAAAAGAAACCTCGTTAAAAATCTCAGACCAATCAACTTACATGTTTTTAGGAACAAAGATAGGTTCAACGTGCCAGTATGCTACAGTCACATGTCCAGGAGGACAAACCACGTACCCGGTCACGTGCAGCCTGGGATGTCGTCAGCATTATACCATCAAGGGAGCTAGCACGATCACGTGTCAAGCCAATGGATTCTGGACCTCTTATGGCTCGTCATACTGTCGAAGAAATAATGACCCTCCCACACGGGTGAGTGTGAACAGCTGTGTTACTTTAATAATAATAATTACTTTTGTGTTGCGCATGCTCCATATGGGTATATACGCATGCGCATTACTATTTAAGTACATGGACGTCATATCATATTAAAATTATTAAGTAAATGGGATGGCGAGACTGATGCCATGACTGTCAACGTTGTTCTTTACGTTCGAATACCTTCTTTCGTCCATAATTTTTCCTTCGGCCACCGCGAATTCCTTTTTTCTGTCCATATATCAGTATGAAATACCATTCAATCCAAGATGGCTGCCGCCAAACTTGAAAACGTGGGGGCCACTTTTTCAAGTTTTTGCTAGTACCCAGATTCCCTCCAAAAGGATGACATAGCCCCTTTAACGTAGCCTTCAATCGTAAAAGGAATTTCCAGAGTACTTGCTAGTAACCTACCTTTCTCAGCCCTCTTTGACTTCAGCTTTCTGCGAACAGAAATACTAAGTAATAATAATAATAATGATACTTTATTTTAATTCGGATTTGAGATAGCTAAGATAATGCTAATGTCTCCGAATACTGCACACACACACCTTACTACATTGAGTAATAGCAGTAACATTATCATAAACATTCATATTTTGCAGCCTAAGTTTTTTTTCTATAATTTTCAGATTTTGCTAACTGGTAGTGGTCAAGTAATGGAGAATCTACCCAGAGGGACAAAAGTCGGAACGTTTAGTTCCATCGATTCCGTGAATACCAAAGATAAACATACTTATAAACTAATCACTGGAGGGAATGGATTGTTTGAACTTCGTGGGGCAGACCTATTAACACTGAGAACATTTAACTTTGAAACTTTGCCCAACAAGTAAGTAGAGCCTGTTGCTTAGCAACAAGTAAGTAGGGTCTGTTGCTAGGCAACAAGTAAGTAGGGTCTGTTGCTAGGCAACAAGTAAGTAGGGTCTATTGCTTGGCAACAAGTAAGTAGAGCCTGTTGCTTAGCAACAAGTAAGTAGGGTCTGTTGTTAGGCAACAAGTAAGTAGGGTCTGTTGCTAGGCAACAAGTAAGTAGGGTCTATTGCTTGGCAACAAGTAAGTAGAGTCTGTTGCTTGGCAACAAGTAAGTTGAGTGCAACAAGTAAGTAGGGTATGTTGCTTGGCAACAAATAAGTAGGGTCTGTTGCCTGGCAACATGTAAGTAGAGTTTGTTGCTTGGCAACAAGTAAGTAGAGTCTCTTGCTTAGCAACAAGTAAATTGAGTCTGTTAATTAATTTGTTTTACTACTGTGTTTACAACCAACAGGTTTGACGTAACAGTAAGAAGTACAGATAATGGAATCCCTGCTATGCATCTTGATGCCACGTTTAAAATAGGAATTGGTGATGAGAACGAAAATCCCACGAACATAATAGTATGTTACCATGGAGACGAATAGCTGTAGAAACTATGAGCTGTGTACGGTGTAATTTGCATTACTGTTGTTGCTTTCAGCTCTCTAGCACTGATGTAGACGAGAACAGTGCTGTAGATACCACAGTGGGCATGCTCAGTACCGCTGACCCAGATAAATTACAGACTTTTACTTACCAGTTGCTTAGCAACGCTGGTGGACGCTTCAAAGTCGTGAATAACTTTATTAAGGTTTGAACAAAATTTTAACTTTAACTATGAAGAGACAAGTGCATGCTGGGGGAAAACACAAGTGCATGCTGGGTAAAAAAACATGTGCATGCTGGGGGGAATACAAGTATATGCTGGGTAAAACCAAGACAATTGGATGCTGGGTAAAACAAACATATTGATCAGTGCCCCCTTGAATCAACAAATTATTACCAATGAAATGGGTGACGGAGGAAACGGGATGGGAGACTTACTTAGTTAAACATTGATAAATTCCTTACTGATTTTCTCATTTTACACTTATTAATGTTTCTTCTATCACAGGTTGCCAAGTCTAACAAACTTTGTCTTCAAGTCGGGGGGAGTTCCTGCTTTCTAAACTACGAACAACAAGCCACCCATGAAATACGAGTCCGCAGTGTGGACAGCGGATCGCCGTCAAAATCCATCGAGAAAGCACTTAATATTACTATAAATGACGTCAATGATCAGCCACGTGACGTACGTCTATCCAATCAAAAAGTCTTAGAGAACTCGACAATCAATTCCGTGATTGGTCAGCTGTCGGCACGTGACGAAGACGCCAGACAAAGGATTGTTTATTCATTGGACGACAGCGATAATGGCAGGTTCAAGATAGACAGTCAAGGCAGATTACTGAAAGCTAAAGACACAGACTACGAGACAAGTACAGTACATCACGTGATTGTTAGAGCTACAGATAATGGTAGCCCGAAAACCTGGGTAAGTAAGTCTACTGTTGATAGGGAAGGGGTACTCCAAATTTTGTCATATACAAATTCCTTTAAAGGAGAACTTCGGGCTAAAATGGACACGGGTGAAAAACGCACTGTGCATGTTCGGAAATGTTCGGAAAATTTGTAGACGCGTCGTGTTTACTAATAAAACCATTGGAGATTCACCGGCGTTT
>JAUPMF010001797.1:0-11587 GCA_031471435.1 Stomphia didemon | reverse complement strand
TACTATAACTGCACTGTGGCTGAGGTATTGTGATTTAGATGATAAATGTGCTGAGTGTATCAGGGATATTATTACCAATACTAAAATAACTATTCTAGATCTAACATCACCAATAGGGGTGCTGTCTATCTGTGTACTAAATTAGTGGAAGAGATTTGTAGTGTGACCAAACAAAACCTCCGTAAAAATACACTAACCAAAAAAATATTCTAAATCTCTTAGCACCCGGTGTTATGTTGCACACATAAACAATGTCAAAGATGGATTGTATAATTATATTGTATAGTATTCTAGTTATACAACACAGAAATGCCGAAAAGTTCGTTTTTCTTTTGGTTCAAATAACAAACAAATCTTGAAACAACTTGATTGGAAATTTAAAATATGACAAGAGTTAGCAAATAAAATAATCAGATTCCGAAAAAGTTATAGACAATGCATTGATTTTTCTTGTCACCCAAAGTAATTATTTTTCCAAGAATTCCCATAATCTACATCTGCCCTGTTGGTGTGCACTTTGGGCAACCTTACTAAAGTAAAATCGAAAGCACAGGTCTGGCATCAGGCAATGCATTAATGACAAGCCAACCAAATGGGAAATAAAGCTCTGGGTATTGGCTGATAGTGCCAATAGCTACACTATCGACTTCAATGTGTACATAGGGAAAGCTGTGTAAATGGTTTGGGGGTACGATGTCATGATAAAACTGATTCCACCATTTTTTTCATCTGAGCTAAAACCTATTTTTTGACAATTGTTATACTTCAATACAACTTGTAATTGACAGTTACCAGCAGGGACAGTATCAGAGAAACTTAGAGTCTCAAGAATGGCAAACAATAGGCCAAATAAAAAGAAAGTATGTGGTGGGAAAGAGTTACTCTCTGTCTTGCCTTACAGTGGAAAGACAACAAAGTTGTTTCAGTACTAACCCATACATAACGCCAATAAAAATATACAGGATTCACAAAAAGTAAAAAACCACCAGCACATACAACATGTACAGGAACGCTGTTGATTGTTAATTTTTATAGTATAATAATGTTTTGAAGAAGCGCCTGATGATAGAAAACTGTTTTTCATGTAGCTAAATGGAATTTAGACAGCGTTAAACTTGAGGCCAGGCACAGGTCAGCAGTGATCTGCTAGCTAATTCGAGATGCCCCTATTGCTATGCAGGGCTACCCTATCAGCTTAAATGTGGCTAAATGGATTCAGACAAATCGAGGTCAGCGGTCTGCTAGACAATGAAGGGTGCCCCATTGCTATGCAGGACTACCTTGTGACTATCTTGCATTGCCAATCAGCTAAACGTGGCTGAATGGACTTCAGACTAATCATGGCCAGACACAGGTTGGTGGTCTGCTAGCCAATATGGAGTGCCCCCATTGCTATGCAGGGCTACCCCGTGGCCATCTTGCAATTCCTCACCATTCATCACTTGTTGTTGCTCTGCATTTGCTAGCCGTTTGCTTCAAATTATTTTGTTTTTCGCCTTACAATGACTCACCGAACACGTAAAATCTGGGCCTCCACCATCTGGGTCAACAATCAGACATCCTAACTTATCAGTCCGAGTCTGGTTCAATTATGACAAAGCATTCAGGGAACATGCTTCCACAACAAGTGACAGATTGGTCAAACATCAATGTCCACGTCGCAAATCTCAAATCTTTACAAAAAAATAGAGGAACTTGAACAAGCCTGTTTTCAATGTAAAAGAGAAAAAAGCTAAAGTGGCCTTTTCAATTTGAGTGGTTTCTTTCCAATGACACATACACAAACTTCTACACAGGATTTCCATCAGCCAAGGTTTCTATAGCTTTTTATTATTTTTTTGATAAAGGTAAAAAAGATGGGGTAAAAATGCAAACATCAAATACTGGTTATCATCATCTAAGATTGGTAATTCAAATATTCAGGATGGGGACTGGTAGGCTTAAAACTTTAAAGCCTGTTTTTTTTTCTTTGATGTGCAAACAAAGACAAGGCTTTATAATGAATCAAGTAGGCCACGTATTTAACATATCACAGTCAACAGCTAGTACGATTATTATTACCTCGATAAATTATATATTTTAACTCTAGGTTCCTTCACTATACCTAAAGCTTTCAATGCAGAGTTTAGCTCTACAGAGTCATAATAGACTATATAGAAGTGTGATGTGAAATGCCCAGCAGTTTGCACCACAATGAAAAGCTTTTCAACGCATACAAAAACCACACAACATTAAAAAGCCTCGCAGAGATCTCTCCTAGAAGAGCTATCACTTTTGTGAGTCAACTATATAGAGGGTGCATATCAGACAGGGAAAACGTTATTAGAAGTGGGATTCGATACCTGCTATGCAATAACACTGGTATGGCTTTACAATAATAGATCTACTACCTTTGGAAGTGACACTAAATCTCCCCCCTTGGAAGTTCTGCCCAAATGCCTTAATCAGATGTCTTAAAAACTCAACAAATTGCATGTTTGAGGATTCATATAGATAGAGCCATAAATAAAGTGAAACAGTTTCACATTTAGAATAAAGTTGTTAATGCTTTATATAAGAATACAAGGTCTTTAATTTCTCTATCATATACTGAAGGTAGTAGATTAAGGGCTTGAAGCCTGTCCTTGTATGGCGTTTCACCGAATTTTGATCTAAGGATCCATGGTGTTGCCTGCCGCTGAATTCTCTCGATTATGGTTTTGGCTGGAGACTACACCTCCGTAGCGTAACACAGTTGTGATTTTAAGTGCAAGATACAATGTCCGCGTTACTTTTGTGTCGTAATAAAGGGAAAAGTTCTCTTCAGCAATCCAAGCATCTCGTTGGCCTTGCTGGACATGATGTGAGATACATAACTCAGATTGCTGGTGACGATAACACTTCCAAGATGTTCGACGTAGCGCACAGATGCTTTCTTTCTTGTCACAGGTAGCACCTTACACTTTAAAGCATTGAACTTTATATTGCACTCCCTGCTCCAATTGTCGAGCCTGGTCAGATCACATTGTAGGGTCTCGCAGTCGTTAACCAAGCTGATGACGTGATACAGTTTGGTGTCATCTGCATACATGGCTGCATTTGTGTCTTTCTGGATAACATCAGGCAAGTCATTTATGAAAATAACAAAGAGCCACGATGCTGGGTTGAAGCACGCCGGATGTGACTGGTGAAAACTGAGAGGCAACACCATCTATTTTAACTCTCTGGGATTTATCTCTTCGATAGTCGGTGAACCATCCTAAGAAACAACCCAATACGCCATTTCATTTGAGCTTTTCAATCGAAATGGAATGATCAACAGAAGCAAAAGCCTTGGCGAAGTCATGGTACAAATTGTCTGTCCGAGTGTTCTTGTCAAGAGTTTCTCCAATCGAATGGAGAACTGATAAAAGTTGCGTGGAGCACCAGCGATTTTGCATAAACCTGTGCTATAATAAGGTGATGAAGTAAGAGACATAAAAGCATAAAACCTATTGCAGACACAACGTTCCATGACTTTGCTGACGATAAACATTGAAGAAATATAAGAACGCTCTGTACTTTTTATGAATGAGCTGCCTGACTTCTCTGTTAATTCATCAGTTGGAGTCTTTGATGATCTTTACTGGCACACAGTTCTCAACCGCATTGAGAAATAATCCTTCCATTGAGACCAATGTATATCAACATCATCAGGAAAAGATATATCAAGTGGCACATGGCGAAGATAACTGCAAAGTTCGCCAAGGGTCGCTCATTTATGACACCCTAACGCTGCACACTTTTGCCCGTTTAAATTTCATTGAGACATCAAATTCTACGAGAAAGTGATTAGATGAAAATTCACTTTGCACAGGAGTTGAAGTAGAGATCAAGCAGGACGAACGCCTTCAGACTTCTTACATTCAGATATAGAACATTTAATCCGCAAGAAGTTAAACCATTGAAGAAGCTAGATTCTAGAATCAGGGAGATGTCATGCTGTCTGACAGCCATGACATATATTCAAAGTTCAGTAGAGAAGCTCCCAGTAGACAATGTAAAACCCAACGTGGAGCCAAGTTTGTGTTTCCTACAACAATTCCTCATGCACAAGTCCATTAAGGTGCACACACCAACTGCTACAGTTGGTTGACGAATGACAGAAATTGTGACCTGTATAAAGCTCTAAAATTTAGATGGTCTAAGGATGAAGTTGCTTGAAAAGTACATCCAGGCACTTTAACAGACAAGAGTCGTTTTCAGTGGTGAAACATTTACGTAAATACAGGAGCCATAGAATGCGTGACTGCTCACGGTGTATGGTGTCTCACCAAGTAGCACCAAGTAGCACCAAGAATTGGATGGCTCTTTGAAATAACATGCCCACATGATAATACTTGAACTGGGATTTTCCTGCTTTGCATGAATTTTTCATACTCAAGGACTGCTTTATATTCCTTTCCAGGTTCGCTGTATTTAGAAGCGAATTGTTTAAGATGCATTAGCGACTCTACAAACGTGTCATGATTTCTCAATTGTTTTCTTATCAAGTGAAATCTTGAAGCTGTAAATCTATGTTTGTTCCTCATTCTGATTACCACACTTAGCCTGTTGCCATGTTTCTCTTTCATCTGTTCAATTTTCTCAAGCCCTTTCTCCTTATGTCTGTGATCATATTAAGGACTACTACACTATTAATGACTTTTTCCATCACTAAAATTCCCTTATTTTCAATGCATCAAGTGAACAGGAAAGTTATTTAGATTAGAAACCTCAGCTCTTCTAGCAAAGTAACAATTATATAAATTTAACATTTAAACAATAGTTAAGATTCATTATTTTGCAATATAAAAACAATGCAAAAAAGAAGGATTTTAAATAATCTTACCTCGTATCAGTAGCTTGAAATTGAATGTTGAGCCTGTTATAAAAACAATTCAACTAAATTCTAAACAAAAAAATCGAAGATCACCAAGTTGGTGATCAACAAATCTGTACTATAGTATACATGCAATTACATTGGTTTATCATTTATACTAACTATGTATTTTCATGGAAGTATAAGCAAGGTACTTTAATTAGTCTTCATTAGCAAAGCTCTAAAAATCAAGCTTACAACAAGATTAGACTGCTGCTTGGCTCGTTCACTGGCGCTTCCCTTGCTTGTCAGCAAATAAATAAATAAATAAATATATATTTAATTTTTATGTAATTTTGTAATCCTCGAGTAATAAAGTAATAAAGTCCGGAACTCATACTTATCATAATAAATTAAATATATATTTTAAGAGTTTTATTTTTAAATAAGGCTAAAAAGTAAAAGGGATTTAAGACGGCATGTATTAAAACGTTTAGAGCAACATGCCATATGACAACAGCATTGCAGCAGAACATCAAGAAAAAAGTTGACATAGTCTGCTCAAGTTAGAAATAGACTGTGATACTACAGGCAAACTCAGAACTGTGAGAATTATTAGTACACTTGAACATCAAACGAGCGTTATTCCCTTTCAGTCATGGCCAATGCATTAATATAATAAAATCTGATTTTAATTATCTACTTTCATTCTTCAAAAAAAGAAGAGTTTACCAACTGTTGCAATTTCAGTGAAAACAACTGGATATTTGTTTAAGACTATAAAACTTGTGTGTTAAGACTATAAAAATAAAACACTGAATGTTTGTGTTGTTTTGTAATTAAACAATAAATAGATAACATTTTACAGGAAAATTTGAGCCATAACGTATTGATACACATCTTATATAAGTCACAAATTGAACACAATCTACATATAGCATGTACACAACTTTCTTATAACTATCCATTGTTTGAATATCTACATAGAAACGTATTTGACATGTATAAGTCCATGAAATGACAGCATTCAGTTTGGCATGTCTAATTACTTTAAATTTCCTTTCTGTCCAAGATAAAATCAAATCCAACACGTAGTTTAACTTTCCAAATCCACGTACATGTAGCATCAATATTCCCAAAACAAGGGCATACAGCCTTGTACATGATCTAAAAGTCTGTGTCTGCTATGCAAGAATCAATACTTTTCTTCTCAAAGAACTTATCCACAAACCCAATTATTTTTGCACGCACATATTTGTAGTCTCTTGAAAGTTCCGCATTACTTTGACTTTGGTGGAAATCCTGTGCCAGCTCACGGGCGATTCGCTTGAACTCCTCCTAGCAGAATGGAATGAGCCACATGCTAAAACGTTTTACCTTAACTTTATTAGCTTTAAACATCACTTTATTATTAATTGATGGCTTAACAGTGTTATAAATGTGACCTTAAATGTTTAATGAGCTGAAGGAAATCTGCATCCGCATTTTCAATGAATTTTCAGTGCATTCCAATGCAAAGGTTTCTCAATGCATTGACAATGTTATTCAATGAACTTTCTCAATGCGGTGATGCAACTGATTGTCAATATTTTGGAAAACATTTTAATGCAACAATTACTTATCATTCAACATGGGATCAAAGTTATCCAGTTTAGATAAACAAGAAGTGAAAATCCACTTGAAAAACTATAGGAAACTTTAGGTAGTTAACAATGTAACTTTCTCTTGGAATTCAAGATTACACATTTTATTAATATGTGGAGAACATTATCATTTAGGTCAGAATATCTTTGAAGTGAATAACAACATTTGAGCAGGTCTTATTAAAGCTTGAACGCACTGATTGCGACATATCTACTACAAAGAATTTACCTAGTGACAACCAAGGTCCAGGTTAAGGTTTTCAAATGATTCTCAACATTTTTCTCAACACATTACTAAATGCATTGAAATGAAGAAGAAACCGGTTCAACTCAAATCTTATTAAACTCCGTTTTTGTGAAAAAGGTCACAAATATAAACTGAATTCTAAGTTTACACTACTTAAGAAATATGAGGATGCCAATAGATATTTAGCTTACCCTGGTAGAAATTTTTCCTTGTCTGTAATATCTGGTCAGATGTCCACAGATAGTGTGTCTTATCCTTTCAGAATCTTGTTGAGCATCACTTTTGTTAGTAACATCAAGCCTTACTGTTATGCCTGGTTTTCCTTTTGAAGTCATCACATTTCTTTGATGTTCTTCACTTCCATCTGATTCATGAGGTGAGACCTGACGATTTGAGGGAGGATTGGCCACAAACCACCTTCTCAGACTACGAGGATTTACTATAACTTCCTATTAACAAACAAAAGAATCAAGTAACATCGTTGTTTCGGTGTTAGATAGAGAACATCCAAGATACAGTACCGGTCAGAAATAAGCGAACAACGCAACGCACTCGCAAACGCATTTATTCTCGTTTGTTTTGTCACCGAAACAAATGAAGTTACACTCGGAACTGACACGGACTCATTAGGTTCTTATTAAACGTAACTTCTCATGATTTGGATGGCCGTTTGCCGTGAAATATGGCTTAAAAGAAAGCTTTTGAGTAAATAAAGATGATTTTTGTGTTTACTGATACGAAATTTGAATTTTTGACGATTAAAGAGTTTGAACATGCTTGACTCGAAAGGTGTGAAATCGAAGTTGTTTACGGTTTTTGCCGGTTACCGTCACTAACTCTAGCAACTTCTCGTGATCTAGATGGCCGTTTGCTGTGAAATATGGCTCAATAGAAAGCTTTATAGTAAAGAAATATAATTTTTGTATGTTTACTGATACAAAATTAGAATTACGACGATTAAATACTTTGAAAGAGTGTTGATGATTCCAGATGTTCAAACACTTTGAACGTTTTGGATTTTATATTGGATATATATTACAGCTAAAGTTCTCTGGGTTGTCACAAGTAATGCATTTCAAGTTCCTTTCAAAATAGCTTTGTGTCGGTCTTTATTGTGATTGTAATAATTGAAAATTACAATACTAATTAGCAATTTCAACTGCGTTCGTAAACGCACAAACGTAAACTCGAAATTAAACGCCTTTTTGACCAAACGCACACGCGAAATAAACGCGTATTTTGGTTCGCTTATTTCTGAACGGTACTGTACATGTAAGTAATATTCAAAAAGATATTGAAATTTTAATTACCTCAGGTTTATTCGACATGCCACAGCTTAGAGGAGGATTGAAGTCACTACAAAGTGATTCAATGATCTTCTCATGCATTAAGCTAACTGCATCTGCTTTTATGGCTTGTCCTGCAGATTGCTGCTCTTCTGCAGAGATTAGTATCCTTAGAGGCTTCAACACAGTTTCATCATATGGCATATTATTTGCATTTGTGTTTTGCTCAACATAGTTGCTAAGCAGCAACAAATGTTTTTCCAAATAAAACTGGATTTCAAACTTAGAAAAAGTTATCCATACAGTAGACTTCCACAGCCCATCTCCAGATGGGAAAACAGGGTAAGCACCTTGCAAACAACTGCTCTTGAATATTTCTTTGGACTGCAAAAACCGCCCTATGTTCCCTAAGCACGTCACAAGATCCCTTAAAACATTAGGGTCTCGAGATATTAGTTCTGTCTCCATTTCCCTGATAATACCAATAGCGTCATCAATCTTTTCATCAGCAATATATCTTTTAAGAAGATTATTATAAATACTCTTTAGTGAGGACATCCCAAACAGGTCTTTATCACCAATCTGCTGGAGAAACTCATAAACCACTGCACAATTACCAATGCTAAGATAGTGTGTTGCAAGCTTTTCAAAAGTCAAACGTCTCTTTTCATTTTCTTCTTTGGTAAGACATTCTCCTTCCGTGGGTGCTGCATAGTTTCCTCCTCTAAGCACTTCTAGAGCACCATCATACTGAGGATCTTTCTCGAGACAAAGGCACATGTCTGCTGCCAAAAGGGCAATACTTTGAGGGGAAAGAACTTTGACATTCGGCACAAAGGAGGCTGTAATGCAAACAAAATGGAAACAAAATTGATTAAGAACAGATTGTATAAAAATTCTGCAACTCATTAACCAATATAGGGGGATTAACTAGAAAGCCAAATTCAAATGCTACAATTCCCTAAAATGTATTTTGTCATGATATTTAGTGACTAACAAGGGAGATGTTTTACAAAATACCTGAATGCTGAAAATAGTTGACACTGTATTGATGCAACACATGAAGAACCAGGTAGCCATCATCTAGGCGATTGGATGATCTACAAAACTGCATTAATGCCACACCAAGTTCACCGATAAACTTGTGATCATCAGAATCTAGCGCTTCTCTTTGGCTGTTATCTTCATCAACATCAGGATTGTCCAGTTGAATGTCTATGATTGCCACAAAGCTCGACAAGGATTCTCCAATGTTACGGCATGTAGTGAAGGATGAATAAAACAAGAGAAGCATTTCATTGTTTACAGGTACCAGCTCTTTCTTCATCTCCACATAAAGTCTTGCCAATTCCTCCATGTCTTTTTCCTCAGTTGCCTTCTGTTCAACATCAAAACCATAAAAGTTTCAGTAGAGCATGTAGAATATATTATTTGTAACACATACATCGGCTAAAAAGTCAATTGAAGAGCCATATACTGTACTAAATATACAGTACCTCCATAGCAAAAAACAATGTAACTAAAATTGGCTTTGACAGAACAGCAAACTAGAGTAAACTATGTGTTACATGTAGCTGCTATACCTACGTGTACATGTGGCTACGTGAACGGTGTTGGTACCCAAACACGTTACAAGCGGGTCTAGATGCATTCTAGCATGCTCATGAAAGTAATCGTTTGCTATGAGTTGGATAACGTCCTTTTTTGGCACGGCAAGATAATAATCAAACCCGCTATGAGCCTTCAAATAGTCTATGAACGCTATTGTACCAGCTATGGGGATCAACACAGTGCACATAGTTATGTAGGTTGCATGTATATGTGTATGTTTGAGTATTTAGTTAATGTGCAGTGCAGATATTTTCTTACCTCTATTCTGGGCCTATAAAACTGCACGTCTGTTTTCTGGGGAAACTTAAATCCTTCTTTTTCTGCAGAGACTGGTAATACTGGAGCAGACTGGGTTTCCCGTGTATCAACATTGGATGAGGAAGAGTCTAAATCTAAACTATGTCGTTCCATTCCAGCTTCTATGGTGCTTGGATGTGGAGCATTATTTTGTCCAAGGGTAGTTGATATTGTAGCTCCAGGAACAGATTCTCTGTATAACATGGATGGAGGAAACCTAATAGGAAATGGAGGTGGTGGGCCAAATGAAGTAGGAAAGTTAGGAAATGTATTTGGGTCTTTCAGCACGAATGGTCCTCTTGGAACATACATCGGAGGAGGAGGAATAGATGGATTGCAAAAAGGTGGTGGTGGTAGTGATACAGGTTCATTTTTTAGCACAAATGGATTTTTTCTTTCTGCTGTGCAGGTGTTGCTATTGGTCGAATTGCCTGTTACATAATAAGGAACAACAATTAATGTTATCATTTAAGCAATTGTAAGACATCAGCAATGTAAGGGAGACTACATAAACCATTCTCAGGTTATTAAAGGAGCTTTGATGACCGCTTCTTAGTCGAAATCTAATATCACGTTGCATATAAAACAAGTATATAAAATCATAAAAATATGTTTTACTCTTTTAGTTTTTAACATTATTTATACATTCAATTTAAGAAAATATATAGCAGAGAATCAACCCATTGACTTTCTGCTCTCTGCATCCTACACTGACTTGCATGTACACATTAATATATTGAATATATTATGTACATAGATTGAGAGCAAATCAGTTATACCAACCTTTTTGAGGTGTGAGATTCTGCCAAGCTTGGTTGGTAAATGGTACAGTCGGATGCAAAAATCTACACCTATTCCCATAAGCACAACCATTGTTCAAAAAAAATTTGCATAGTACATTCTGCTTCAGATTGAGTGGAGTCAGAGCTTTGGCGTTGCTGAAAAACAGAGGAAGATACAACCTATCACTATCATAATAAAAGCAACATCGATAACATAACATTTTAGAACCAAGCAGAAGGGTTCATTCTAGAAAGGAATTATAGATATGCAGTACATTTAGCAGTGAAAATGGAAAACCTCACAATTGACAAAATTGCCTAAACTTACATGCCTTTTAAGCCATTCAGTGTTACAAAATGTCATTACTGACAAAATATGCTCTAAACAAAAAGTATGTTTGCAAACTACATATATGTAGTTGTAAATGTAGTTGTAAAACATGTAGAAATCCTGCATAACAATGCACACACAGATATATACCTTGTCAGATTTGTTGATTGTATAGCATTATCTTTTGCTTCAGAAATGCCTGGAATGATAGGGTATGCTCTACGCATGGATGCATAAACTTCAAGTGATGCATCTGGATTCTCAGCCCATTTTTCCAATGATGAGACAAGTTTTCGAAAAATAGATATAGGTGGTATCAGATATGCAGTTTCAAGCTGGAAAAAGATGTGCAGACAACTTAATAAATATTGCACACTCATCAAAATACATGATTATTGTTAAAGAGCTACTGACGCAATTTCAGACAAGCGATTAGTTTACATACTGCTCAGTCAAAGAAAACAATTTTTATTTCAAAAATAATAATAATTAGGGTAATACCATGATCACCTCGGTTTTCATTGTCCCAATAGGGACATTTAACGTCTAAATTCCCTCATCAGCACTAAAT
>JAUPMF010001786.1:0-11588 GCA_031471435.1 Stomphia didemon | reverse complement strand
CACATCAAAGCTGATATCTTCCAATACACAGGGTCCCCCCTCTAGGTACACCATGGAAATCCCACGCAGACTCACATCACCTGCATGTGGCCAGTCCTTTGGAGGCTGGTTTTCTCTGTCGTATCCTGGCTCTGAGGGTAATCGGGTGTACCTTTTTACTCGTTCTACTGATATCATTAAATTCTCCACCTCAGAACCAATACGAACGGTTGAAGCGGCAAGCCTCAAAAGGGAAATAGCATAGGTCAGCAGTAGGCCAGTGGATGCTGTCGTAAATAAACATGATAATCAATACAATCCAACTAGGTTTTCTTCACAAAAAAGGCAATTTTTCATCATCGAAATTTGACATGGTAATATTTGCTGAAAAAATGTGTACAACTTGTTATGGTGTTTGCAAGAGCTACTAGACATGCGCAAAGTTACAATATTCAGATGCAGCGCGCTACTTACAGTATGGACCAACAACATTCAAAGTACCAATCACAAGAGACATGCATGTACTGATTATCATACCCACAACCGTGATCAAAAATACTCTATTACTCAGAAGCACATACACAACTTTTACCTTCATCCATGGAAAGAAAAAGTGTGCTAAACCCCATTGCAGTTATGAACACAGCACTAAGTAGATCAAGGTACAAACCAACCCATCGGCTTGTAAATATCACCAGGAAATATGCTTTCGTGTGCATATTTTGAAGGCTGCGTTTGGATGAAAAAAGCAGGGTTTTTAATAAATGCAGGTACATAAAAAGATTATTCGTTCTTAAACGATGAGCATAAATGTTACTTAATCATACTTGATGGGATCATACTTACTATATTCATATTGAATATTCACTTACTTGTAATACTTCTCGATGCTGCGCTCCTTCATTTCTAGTGAGTGTATCACCTCCAGGCCTGTCATTGTTTCAGAGAAATGTGCGTACACAGGACTGCATCGTATGGCTTCGATTCTAGACAGATCGCGGGAGGTTTTGAGATAGAGACGGCAAATTGTTATAAATATCCCGATCACGGGGACAACGACGAGGAATAACCAATAGTTAACGATGCCTGTTAGTACCATAACAGCAAAGCAAAACATGATGGAAACGAGGGCCTCAATAATTAGCATAGGTAGCAAGTCATCCATAGCACCGATGTCTTTAGAGAAACGATTCATTATTCTACCAACTGGATTAGTGTCGAAGAACAGCACAGGGGACGTAATGACGGCGTGTGTCAGTTTGTCGTGAAGTTTCTCGGAAGATTTCAAAAGAACTACATACAAACCAAAAATTCCGATTGCTTCTACAATCACTGATAGCCCAGCTACTCCTCCATACACACCGAGGGTGAAAAGACTTTTCTGGTTACTGTACGACATTTTAGACATGGTTTTCAACCAGATGTTTGGTATTAGAAGCATACCTAAAAGTTAAAGCACAAACATCTGGAACATGTTCTGTGTCTATCATCAACAACAACTTTTGCTAACTGACCTAAAACAAAAAGACATTTAGTGTTCTTACCGTGTGCAACTTGCAAGTAAATAAAGAGCCCAACAACAGCGACAGTCGGTGAAGCACTTCGTAAGTAGTCCCAGTACAAACCCCACGACACCACTCCAACTGCTCTTTCTTCTTCTTCTTCAATCATATCACGACCTGCACACGAATTTTGACTATCTGTTGTGTTTGCTGTACCGGGTTGCTCAGCAGCCATACCTTTGGTTGCCATGGTTTTATTGTAATCTTTGAGCAAGTCAGTAATAGACCCATCGCTATTAAGCTGTTTGTATGATCCTTGTCGCACAATGCAACCCTCTTGTAAGACCACAATGTCATCAGCCCTGTGGATATGCTGCAGTTGGTGAGTGACAAGGACTCTTATTCGCCTAGACAGCTCTCCACAGATACACATATCAAAGATATGTTGGCCAACCTTGGCATCTACGGCACTTAGTGGGTCATCCAAAAGATAGATATCAGCATCTGAGTACACTGCGCGTGCTAAGCTGACTCGCGCACGCTGACCACCACTCAGGCTCACTCCTCGTTGGCCAATCATGCTCAAGTCTCCTTTAGGGAACCGATCCATGTCTTTCTGCAAGTCACACACTTCCAATACTCTCTGGTATTGCTTTTCTTCGAACTTTCTACCGAACAAAATGTTTTCTTGTACAGTTCCAGTGAATATCCAAGGTACTTGACTAACATATGCTATTTTACCTCGAGTAGAAATGTCTCCTGATTTATGTGGAATCTCGCCCAGGATAGTCATCAACAAGGACGACTTCCCACTACCTACAGGCCCTGTTACCATTAGCAACTCGTTTGGTTTGGTATTGAGAGAAATGTTATGTAAGGTGCACTGATTTGCCTGATCAAACCAACTACTTGACACTTGGATGAGAGAGACGTGAGATTCATGTACATCAACTTTTTGGGGGTACTTTTTAACATGTTCTTCAGTGTTGTAGAGAACAGAATATTTAACGTTTGAGTAATTGCTGTCATCATGAGTGAATGATTGAGACTTTTGAGGACGTAATGTATTTAAAAACTTTGAGAGTTTGCCGTTGGTTTTTGGCACGTTTTTTATGCCTTGTTTTTCGACCAAAGCCAACTGATGATCAGACAATAAGTAGCTTTCAATTCGGTTAATAGAGACAATTCCATCACGTACTTCTCTTATACCAAACACTTGCCGAAATGTGGAATCAGCCAAGATATTTAATATGGAGAGAATAGTGAATGCATCAACAGCACTGAGATGTACCCCTGAAAGTATCACCGTAACCACGGAAACCGTTGCTGCTACGATGGTCAAGGTCAGGTAAAACGTGTCTATTATTGACATGATGAAACTTTTGAGGCGAACCAAATTGATTTCATTCCTATGGAAAAAGAACAAAATACACTTGTCAATTGACAAAAATAAAAAGAGGAGTTGGATGCAGACTTGGTATAATGCATAGTCATTTTGGTTATTGCCAGAAATTCATTGTAGAATGAAGAACGGCATATTTGCAGCCAACGTGCAAGTATATGATGAACAATCCGCACTGCCCATAATGCACCACGGATTATAACAATCAACTATCGCGCATGCACTTCACATTAGACTCGTTCAGGTATTGAAGAAGACAAAAATAAAATAAGAACGCAAATGCATCATGGACAGTGCGGATGGAATAGTAAAATGTCGTAAAATAAAATGCAGTATCATACCTTCTTATTGTTTTGATGATATCTCTGTAGTTCCATTCCCAAGCGTACATCTTTACGGCTCGTATTCCTCTGATGATGTCGTTCAAAGTGGTAAGGCGCGTATCGGTCACTGCAGCTTGTTTTACTCTAAGCATTGCAAATGTCTTTGACGTGTAGAACTGAACAAGAGTGTAAAGTAGGATAACAGCCACTCCAGACAATGCCTGCCAACCAATCAGCGAGCACAGTAATGCCACAGAGATTGGGATGTCGATTACAATTGCCGAGCAAAACGTAGAGTATAAAATTAGCCTTTCCATTCTTCGTGCGTCGTTGGACACCAAATTGATGATGTGACCTGCTGTAACTTTGGAAAGACTGCTACGAAATGATGACACGACCTGTGGGTACAATCATCAAAAATACTCGTAACACAATAAGGAGGGTATTTATGGTGTAATTTTGAAATAATATGTACAAATATTGTTGTGTTAACCCTGTAAACAAATAGTGACAAATTATGAAGAGAATGTAGATACCTTTTCATAAGTGATCCCGATACATGCCATCTTCAGTCGCATCCCTATCAGTAAGGCTCTCATATTATTATGATGCAGAGAAAATGCTGTGATCACACTTGATATACTGATTCCCACTACAGCGGCAACCAAATAAGTCGTCTGATGTCGAGATCCTTCATGCGAGAGATTAAGATAAACCCATAAGAATACGGCCGTGGAAAACATCGAGAAAGACTCCAGCAACCTCAGAGTGGCTAAATGAATATACTCCCATATCGAGATGAATCTTAACACTGCCTTCCAGAGTCGAGGTTTCTTGCCGTTCTTTTTTGCACGTTGAATTTCATCTTTCCAAGTGTCTTCAAACCTTTCTACTATATGCTGTGCCTCGTCTTCTTCGCATAATGGGAAGAGATCATCTTCACTGAGAACACGTTGATTACCAAGTCTAACCAGTCCATTTAGCCAGAAGAAGAATAACCGACTAAGAAACCCTGCTTGAGTCTTAGGGTTACGACCCTTCTCCATATTTTAGTAACAATTTTACTATTATATTACAACTTCAGTAAGTATGTACGGAGTCAATGGTGCATAAAAGCAGAACTAATTATTTGCGTCTAACTGATATGGCGCGTAAAAAGCAAGCTTATGTATTAGCATACAACGACATTCGTTTGGAGAGAACTATTCATTTTATTTCCTAAAGAGAACCCCGATTGTTTTAACAAATCTCCCTTTTATATCAAAGATTTTGGAACGCGCAGTGGTTACGCAGCTTAATCATCCTAAAATGCAATCTGCATACCGCCAAATGCATAGTACTGAGACTGCCATTCTACGTGTTTTCAACGACATTTCACGCTCAATCGCCTCCATACATGTCCAATACACACGCAATTAGTTCGAACGACTTTATCGAAAAGTCAGGTCGTGAAACTCTTTAATATTTATTAAGTGTTTCGTTGCGCTGTTAGCTTGAAAAAGTCGAAGTAACGAATTATTCTCGACAGTTTCACCCGATTGAAGTGTTTCGTTGCACTGTCGGCTTGAAAAAGCCGGAGTAACGAATTATTCTCGACAGTTTCACCCGAATGAAGTGTTTCGTTGCGCTGTCGGCTTGAATAAGCCGGAGTAACGAATTATTCTCGACAGTTTCTCCCGAATGAAGTGTTTCGTTGCGCTGTCGGCTTGAATAAGCCGGAGTAACGAATTATTATCTACAGTTTTACCCAAATGAAGTGTTCCGTTGCACTGTCGGCTTGAAAAAGCCGAAGAAACGAATAAATCTCGACAGTTGAATGAAAAAGTCAGGTCGTGAGGCTTATATTAGGTAATTCTTTTTAATAGGACCTTTAAAATCATGACGCTCGAACTCCAAACGACTTGCTGTGACACGCGCTGAGTCGCTCCGTCTTTAAAAAAAGTCAGGTCGTGAGACTATGGTTAATTAGGTATTTTTTTAATATGGCCCTTCTCAGAATTGCTGACTTCATTGTAGTCTCACAATGATCTATGTCACCGTTTTTAATTTACTCAGAATTACTTGATTCTCGTCTCACAATGATCGATATATGTACCGTGAAATCTCCGAACTGAGTCGCCCAAAACCTGCTTTATAGAGCTCCAAATCGTGAAATAAAGTTGTCAGAGACTAAATAACTTTAGTATTCACCAAATCAGTGGATAGCACTTTTGGCGCGTTTTGATTGGCTCGTGTCGGTGAGTAGTGGTGGATATTTACCTTGCCTCTCGAAGACTCACGGCTCGGTAAATATCCACCACTACTCATCTCCACTTCAGGTAATAATTGTATAATAAAGCTTGAATCCATGAAGATATATGTAGGTCTGTTAAAGTAGTTTGAACAGAGCATAGTGCAGTATTTCTGATCCGTCGATCTCTTAGGCGCCATCTTGAAATTATTGTTATTATTATGTCCAACATAATTTGCGAATCTTTTGCCCTATTCAGTAGTCAAAAACTAGTCAAACGCCGTCATTATATCTGTTTTTATAGATCGGTTTTCCCTTAAGCTACGTCACAAGCCAGTCCAGTATAATTGGTGCCAGTCCACTGGAGGGCGCGAATTTTCTGTTCCAAAGCGATACCGTAGAATCCCGGTTATAAGCCCCCCCGATTATAAGCCCACCTGTCTGCTAATAAAAAATGTCCTCCGAATTATAAGCCCCCACGGTTATAACCCCCCCCCCCGATTATAGGGGGGCTTATTGTTGTATGAAAACTGTTGTCCAATTAAAAGTAGACATGATTAAAACTTTCATTTTAATAGAACGGATTTCAGACGTTCTTTTCCTCCCTATTATAAGCCCTTCCGGGTTATAAGCCCCCCCAAATATAGGCCCACCCAAAAACCCTTACGAAGTTATATAAGCCCAGGGCTTATAACCGGGATTCTACGGTATTTGAACGCTCATAAAACTGAGAGAAAAAAATATAATACTTTTTTTTTTCGAAAATGTTGTTCTAACTTCTCTACTTTTTTAACAAATGCTCACTGGCGAAAAGTCATAGGGCATAGGCACTTTAATTAACGATGGGCACGGATTGGCCTAATTCATATTCATGTAAGTTAAGCGATGCTAATAGTAGGATAATCTTCGTGTTACAAAGATAGAAATAGATCCATGGCCCCGCCGGCCTCAGAGAAATCAGCGATTCGTATCTTTCGATTGCGCTCGGTAAGGGCCAAAGCCTCGTTTATGACTGAATCTTGAGCCTTTTCCAGAATATCCTTGACTGAATTGTTGAATTTGAAGTTCCTCTCGTATACAAGATAAGAGAACGTTACATCAGACTCAGATTTGAGTTGCTTTGAAATAGATAAAAAGATTTCTGCTGCACGTAAAGAACCGGTGAACTGATCGGACAGTTTAGTTTTGCGTTCGTTCAATTGCTCCAGTAGGAACGAACGAAATTCGTCTAAATCACCCCTTGTAGCGATTTCACTCATCAAAAAGCAACCCCGTCAACTAAGTATGTCGATGCTGAGTAAACTGGGAAGCGTCAAGTGACTAAGGGTGACAACGAAAACACCGCAGTCAAACGTCTGCGCATGCGTTGTAGCATTTCTGTATCACCATGACAATGTGATTATTTGCATTTGTAAACATGGGGCCTGGTTTGAGTCCTTGACGTTTCTTGCATTTTTAAGAAAGTTTTCAAGTATTTAAGGTCAAGCTTTTTCCCAAGAGTTCCTGTTGAATCCTTTGTTCTATATCCGGTTTATATATGTATTTAGTTGTTTATATTTTCAGATATTCTAATATGACGAAGTTGTTAGTGCTGGTCTCACTTGTTTTTGTCCTAGCGTTGTTCAGCTGTGTTATGCCGGTAACAAGGAATGTGAAAAGCACCTAAAACTAAAGCTAGTTGTCAACAGAACTCCTGTAGCAACAGAGTATTTTTATTTGTACGTGCTGGTTTTACCGCCATTTTGTTTTTCAATGTCACGCATGCGCAGACGTTTGACCGCGGTGTTGACAACGAAGCGGTATATAAACCACATGAATAGTTCCAAGGGTGAAAACCCGCATATCGGCAGTCCTATAATGACAACAACATGAAAAACATTTGTGTCTTGGTGCGTAGTCAAGGCCGTGTTCACGCTAGCTTAAAGTAGTTCGCTCGCGAGCGCTCGCAATCGATTCTGACGTGTTCACATTACGATTTAGATCGCTTGCGACCGGTTCAAACTAGACCCGAGAAAAGGTGTTCAACTTCAGATCGAACTAAAGTAAACCGATTCAATTGGCAGTGTGAACGACTAAATCGGTCGCGCGCGATCTACTTTTAGGTCGAGTTCAGCCGGCTCAGGTCCATGTACGCGTGAGCAGAATTCCCGCCAAAATCTAAGCGGCAGACGCGGCCGTGCGCTGCAGGATGTTTACCTTGTTGCTATTATTAAAAAGATTTGAAACCCAATTCAATGTCTTTCTTTACTTCAGTATAGGAAATAACAATACTTTTCAAATAATATATGTCTAAACGAGGAGAAACGTGCATGGGGATATGATGATACTAAATTGCTACTTGACTTATGGGCAGACAAAAAAATTCAGAGTACTGCTGGAAGATTGTCCAACGAGAAATCTGAGAGTTTTTAAAACCGTAGCGGAGAAGCCTAAAGAGACAAAACCTGAGTTCAGTAGAACAGTTGCTGACTGCTCGTTCAAAAATGAAAAGGCTTGAAGCAAACAAATATTTTCAGGTAAAAAGATAGCCGAGGAAAAGGGGCGCAGAGGGAATTTCGTGGACTTATTTTGCAGAATGTTGCTATGGACTTGTTGCTATGGATGTGTTGCTATAGATATTAAAAAGAGTCCGCTGACCAGAAATAGTTCACACGAAAAACTTCGTGTGTGAACACCGAAACCGGTTGCGATCGATCTAGATCGATCTGAGGCGACTTAAGTGTGAACACGGCCTAAAACTCGTACAATAATGAAATCTGAGCGACATATAATAGGATTCTCTGTGACACCGGGTTAACGATGAAAATGATAACAAATATGTACGTCTGCCTATCAATATGTCTAATATATCAAAATATGCCACACATTTATCTCTTATTCTTGAATTTTATTTAGTATACAGACCGGAACCGTTATTGATACAATTATTGTTATTATATTTCTTAAAAAAATTTGGGAAATAATTATTTAGGATCAACAAATGTTTGTTTTGTCGATCATTTGCATTGTCACTTGAATTACTATTTTCGAATTTGAACATTTTAAAAATTGTGTGAGATAAGTTACATTATTATTACCAATTAACATCGTGTTTTTTACACTCAATTATAGACCCTTTTCGAGATTCCAAAATGCCGCTGCCCTACATGATCACAGACGCACGTGCACAGGGTTCACCTCAAGCCAGAGTAAAATATTCACCAATAGCAACGGTGTACAACTCAGTCACAATTCACAATACAACCACATTCACTTCAGTAGTCGATGTGAATTACACATAAACGAGGCTAACCCTGTATAAATGCGCCTGTAATCAAGTGGTACAGCGGTAGTTCGAAATTCAAAACTGGACTATTTTAACAATCAATGCCTTGTGCTCATGGTTTTGTTTTTGGATCTGGGGCCTTTACAGGAGCGACTTCTTTATACTTCTCTGTTTTGACGTCGACCTTAGGGGGCGGGGGGTTCACTTTCGGTGGGTTTGCTCGTTTAAGGTTCATGATCCTTTTCAATAGCGAGCCCCTCTTGTCGAGTTTACCAGCCTTCCATCGGATCTCAGCATGCTGACCAAGCACATCTTCAAACTTGCCGGTTAGGAGGAATTCATAACGACCCTCGTCGATCAGGTTATCGATTCGATCTTGGGCTTCTTTGTGATTGGATTTCATGTCAGACCACTCCCAAGGACGAATGTTTTTAGTACTTTGTTCTTTAAGGGCAGTGTAAAATGGCGTTTCGGCGTCACCAAAACGATACTTAAACAGTGGTCTCTTATCACTTCCACGATGACTAATGAATCAAGAAAAATAAAAAATCAGTACTTGAATTGAAAGGACAGTCTTCGACATAAAAATATAAACAATTTGTAAAAAAAAAAATTTCGTTCAAAGAGTTGAGACACCAAAATCAAAAGACTGATTAAAATCTCACTAACTCGTGATGGTAGTTTGTGTCCTTTCCATTCTTTCCCTCTCCCCATCTCAAAAACCCTTCTAGTTCAGCCGAGAAGTGAGCGATTACGGTCGCTGTGTACGACATGGTTGAGCGTGTCTTTGTTAATGTGATTTGATAGTTTGCAGCAGTCTTTGCCTCGAGAGTTTTTTTAGATGTGACCGTGAAAGTATTGGACTGTTCATTTGATGTAGAGTCTGTCTTTGTGTCCGACTTTTCGTAGCCAAACGTGTAGCTAACACTTCCACTCACTCCTCCTACTGGTGGCGAGTAGTTGATCTCGATGCCAAGCTCATGAGAATTTGTCCAAGTTGTACTTGTTTCGTGTGAGACTGAACGAACAGACTGTATCTCTCTTGTAATTTCGGTCTCAGTTGCGTGAGCGTCATCGTTATAAATACTGCCACTATCAACTGTTACGGGCTCTAGTGTTTGGGTGACGGCTTTTCCATATTTGATGTCCTTGACGGAAAATTTGAAATCACCATAGTTCATCTTTAATCGCTGATCATGCATGAAGCCCTCACAGGGATCTGATTTGTCAGCTTCCCAGCTGTCTCCATTCCTCCTGAAGTCTTCTCCAAGATACTCCGCTCTACAACCACCGGGCCAGCCATAACCAAGAAAAAAAGCTAGATTAGCTAAGTCTTCCATCGTGACATCCATGACTCGTGTTTTGACATCAGAGAGAGATGCCAATGGCGGTGGTTCTGTAATAACCGAACATTAAGTTATTGTCCATAGTAATTAGTGAACGTAAGTAATACGTAATACGACAAATAATATTAACAAAACAAAGAAAATCTCACTTGGGGCCATCTTGCAGCATTTAAACTTGTCAATGCAGCTGAGCTTGTTACAACTTCCTCTGTTCAGACCAGTTATGAAAAATTGATCTTTACATTTACTGAGTCCCGCTTTGCCAAAGCTGTCTTTCACGTCTTGCTCATAGCAATCACCGCTGTAGTAAGGGTGGTTGGCGGGCTTGCAGCAGATACCGAGTTCTATGTTGTCCAGCACGTCACCTTCTTTACCTCTGTAGAAACCACGCAAGAAAAAACCATCTGGACATGTGTTCATGTTATTGTCTCTGCAAAATAACAGAGTTTGGTTATACAAAGGTATTTGTGAATTGTAAAATACACGTGTAAAAGTTTTATTGAATTGACCCCTAGTGGGAATACTGTTTCAGTGGTAACCGTTACTAAATTCGGGGCTTCGGAAAGACTGTGTATGTACTCAAGATGTTACATTCTTACATTCTGATCATTTGTGACCTCAAGCAAACACAATTTCTTTCGATCGATAAGTTCGAGCAGCTAGTCCAATTCAATTAATACTTATAAGTTGAATGCTTTCAAAATGATAGTGAAAATTGAATACAGTATTTATAAAATCCGATACAGATTACATCGTTGGTCTTTTCGTTTTTAGCTGCTGGGACACTAAGCTCCCGATCCCTCACGAATGGAATTAATTCAGTAGTGAAACGCCCGATGATTCAAAGAAATATGAAAAGTGTAATCAGCATATACAGTCGATCTCATTAACTTTGTACAAAAAAAAAGTTTACAAGATAACAAAATAATTAAATATTAAATTTCCCAGCGCGGGACTTTTAATTTGCATAAGATACAAGAGCACATGCATTGAAACCACGTATATGACTACTTGTTTTTTTCGCGTCCAAAACCCGCACTTCTAAAGTGTTTAAAAGCTGTTTCGAATTCCCCGCCGTCGCCATTTTCTACAATTTACGCTCCGGCTTGTTCCACACGCGCGTAAATTGAATATTAATGGACACGTGACTTTTGTTATCTTGTAAACTTCTTTTCACTTGAACAACGTTAATGGAATCGACTGTATATGTAAGAATTGTCGATGTCTTATTAGAGCGTAACGTTCGGTTACTTGGTTTGCTTACGTGAAGCGCAAAGGGTTCTTATTTTTGTTCACATAAAAAGCACACAAAAATTGGTCGGAAAGAGGGTCCAGAATTCAGGATTCCGATCGCTCAGGAAACCAATCAGATTGTTCAATTTTCATCCGGACTTGCGTACCATATAATAAAATAAATAATTATATGGCACGTCATAAACCTACATAGATCGCGCGCTCTGATTAGTTCTCTAAGCGGTCGGAAACCAACGGTACGGACCTCGCAGATGGACCGCTCACACTCGGTGAATTAAAAGCTTACT
>JAUPMF010001785.1:0-13723 GCA_031471435.1 Stomphia didemon | reverse complement strand
ACTGTTTACTTATTAGGTGTTATGATTTTTCACTATTTTCATTTTCCAATAAGGATCATGGTGTAGCTGAACACTTCAGCCTACTGTGTGTATAAACATACTAATAACATCTACATGTTTCATTATCAAGAATATCTGACAAACTGTGTCTGTACATATTTTGGAATATAATAACATCCCAAAATAAAATGTCAAACTTTGAACTTGAATTCACTTATAAATTTATCGTTTTCAGTACTAGTGAAGCAATATAAATAAAGTGGTTCCCATCATTCTAGGATTGAAACACAGATTCATTAGAAATCATTATTATCTTTAATTGTAAACAATAAGATCTCAAAACGAAACTCCTAAAAATAGAAACAGAAACAGCACAAGAAAAAGAAGGTTCTTGTCATGAATATAACAGGTACATGTATTTTTGCTTGACTCATTCAGGAAATCATACTGAATGCAGATCTCCAGACTAAGAGGGTCAAAATAATATTCTCATGCAAACCCATCTAACCAATATTCAAGTGGTGTATAATTTAAATTTTGCTGGTTCTTTTTAAAATTAATAAGGGTACATGTATATGCCACTCATCTAGTTGAATATGGACAATGTCTGGACTGGCAGGCTCTCATCTTTGAAGTGTCGCTCTGAGACTAATAATATATTCTGAGAAGTTGGGATTCTGTTTGTACACTATAGATATGCCAAATTCCAGAAACAAGGCTGCTAACAAATGCAGCAAACATCTAAGTAAACATGTAGCGAATTCTTGGTAATTCAGTTTTCTGTTCAAATGCTTATAAAGAAAGACATTTTTGTATTTTGTACATTGTACAGGCAACTTGGCTTAGTAAATAAGCAATGCCATATATTTATGTACATGTATAATCCATACGCATATATCAGTCTAGCTAAGCTCAAAGATCAACAATTCTGTGTAGATGTTTAGATATGATTTGCTGGAAAACCCAAATCTGATAAAAATACAATTTTTGCCTGAATACACAGATTTGCACAAAAATACTAAATGCAAGGGTTATACCAAAAACCACAAAAAATCATTAGATACAGAGATGGCATACCAGTGCAGATATGGATTTAGATTTAGAAATGCAATTGCTCAATGCTCCACAACAAAAAGAGCCAATAGAGAAATACACTGCACAAATACAAATTGATCAAACAAGAAAATGACAAGTTTTGAGCTGAAACTTGATTTGCATCTATTTGCACAATAAATGAACATTTTCAAAATAAAATTTGCATTGAATAGACGAATGTACATATAAGGCATTGACCGAATTTAGTCTTATCATGCAGTCTACAACGAGGTTATTCATGTATTATCATCTAATTTGCAGTTCTTTGCATGTCTATGTTAATTCTCCCATTCTAAAAATTCGACCATTTCATTCAATGTGCACAATCATTCGAAATTGAAAGCATGAGAAATCCTCCAGAATTATTTTACATCTCGAAAAACAACCTGTGTTACTTGTTCAAAACAGAAAATAAAACGAAATCAGTTTCATGTACCTGTCCTTATTGGTACATGGTTGTCAGTAACGTGATGAAGAAACCAAAACGGGTCAAAATTACGTTACGTTGGTTACGACTTCTGCGTGTTTTTCCCCGAGCAATTTCCATTCATTCTAGAAAAACATAAATTACGAATTTTCTCTATAAAGCTTGAAGTAAACAGCTTTGATAACCTAATCTGAGCTTCAAGGATTTCCTTATTCAACCGGTTCACGTGGACTTAGAAAAACAGTGTAAACAATATGTTGACTTGAACAAGACTCGGATATGAAATGATGAACAACTGAGGAACATCACACTCCAGCTTAGGCCTCAAAATACACTAAATTCTTTTAAACTATCATTTGGTTTCCTCAGAATATGTCGAACTAATAATCTTTGGTTTGAGAGAAGTGCTTTTAGGGGAATCAAACCACGTTGGGCAACCGACCCAGCAATTTTCCTTTCTCTCTAGTGTAACCATCAATAAATTATCGAGTTTGGGGAGTCAGTAACTTCTACACCGGTATGAAACCTTTGCGGTGAAACGTAAAGGTTAGAAAGACACAGTCAACTTAAACAAGAAGTCGTGATACTTGAAGGGAAATCGTTAGTTAGACGCAACTCTCTCCTTGTTCTAGCTCAGGAGGAAGTCGTTATACATGTTAACGCTGTTATACCGTTCAACTTCTCTCACCTTTCGTCTCCTCCAACTGGAAGACGTGCTGCTTCTGCTAATTTTTCAATTCTTTCGTTGGTTGCTAAAGTTTTTATAGATGCCAAAGATCCTAAATCCGTGAGGTCCGGTTTGATGGTTCCACTTAAATGTGGATCAGAGTCTTTCTTTCGCAATGTGGCTTCGAAGTTGGCCGGCGCTGCACTCGTAGCTTGGCCTCCCGGCTTATAACTAAAAGTAACTTCCACAGTATTTTTGTGGTTTGATGAAGAATGTTCATTAAAGTGAGCTGCATCTGTGGAGACATGATTCGATGTGGTGAAAATCCCAGTGTTAGCAATAGAACTAGTAGTTGATTGTACTTCTCGACTATCTGCGCTGCTAGTGGAAGTCGCTGTGGGCTGCTCAAAATCGTGGCACAGCCATCGTCCACGATGATAAGGTTCATTCCTTTGGATTTTCACAACTTTAAAACGGGATCCCCCATTTCCATTGCCGGTAGAAGGATCTTCTATCGTTTCTACCTGAATTTCTGTAACATCACTTTCGTTTAGATCTTCTAAATCGTAGCCATTACTGTCACCACGACTGTGTGCTCGTGTTTCGGTTACACTAGTGATTTGAAATGCACTTTTCTTTTTCGGTCCTGGATTTGCACCAGGTTGGCTGGGAAGAACTGTTACCTGAAGGGAAGGAGCATGTTCAGCATCCAAAGGAATACTATCGAAGTGCACGGAAGGAGTGTGAAACGCCTCCTGACCATGCGGAACGCCGTCTTGGTGTTGTTGTTGGTTCATGTCATTGTCCACTCCTTCGGCCATGGACAGTTCATGAAAACTAAAACGAAGACATATCAAAGACACATAACCAACCAACGTCCATGGCTAAAATGAGACAATTCCGAGCCGATTTTCACCTTAAATCAAGGTAAAATGTGGCTAAAATGGCGCTCACTACAAGTTAACCATGGCACATCGCTTAGATATCGACAGACATGACGTCTTAGTCTTGTTCGCCTCTCGACCAATCACAACGCGAGTTTCCATTTTTGGCAACGGCTCACTACAGACTCGCAAAATGCGGTTCGCCTGTGTTGTACTGATAGTGGGGGAAATGAAAACCAATAATTTAACCAAATTTACCGAAAATTTAAGAAGGACAATGTTTTAAGATAGTAAAATGCTGAACCAATTGAATGCATACAATTTTCTTGTACTTTCCGCTATTCTGTTTTCGTCGGCGGTCTAAAACAGACGGTGGATCGTTTTTCATAAATATGTTCGTTTTTCATGATCCATTTTGCAATGATTGGTTTTTGCTTGTTAATAAAAAAAAAGCCGTATATTTATACTTCAACTTTGTGTAGAAAGCTCACTTATTATTGATTGTGAACAAACAACGAGACAAGCTGTATCGTTTGTCTGGGGGGGAAACAAAGGCCGCGAGCGCTTTTGCAATAATTCTATGTTCGTATTAAATCCAGCACAGTACGGCATTCAAAGTGTAAAAGCCCATTTGGCATGTCGATAAAATGCACGACGATACAGCGAATTTACATCTGATTACAAATTACTGTATTATGTCAATAAAAGTCATGGTTTCAAACTGAATACATCATACATGAGCAGTTCACTGAAGGACCGTGTTTATGACATTCTGCACGAACATGTATATAGGCCGTCTCGAGTTTGATCAGAACCAATCGAGCGGTGGACAATTTTGTTGGTAACTTGGTCGTCCTCACATTTTACTGTGAGTCTTGATATTTTTTTAATGTATGCAAACGTCGCCGGTTTTGCGAATCGATCAAAAACGCTGCGAGTCACTGCAAATCGATGCACGTTTGGGGGAGGGGCAGTTTCGATCGCACCCCCTAAATTAGCCCCAAAAATGCACCAATAAACAAAGTGATGACAATAGTCAAAGTCATGACAAGAACTTGAAATATTTTTCTTTCTGCAGTATGAATGACAATAATAACCAAAAAACAATTAAGGTAATAATAGTATTTAATATTTATAACGCTCAAATTCCATCTGGATGCACTGGAAAAACTAGTCGATCTCCACTAGTTTTTCCAGTGAATGATCAGACATAATCATTCACAAAAAAAAACAATAATTCACAAAACCAGAACTCATCTGATACAAAATCAGATTCTGATTCCACCCGAGGGCTAGCCTGCAAACAAGCTCTTCCCTCCCTCCCTCCCATCGAGAGAGCTTGTTCGCAGGCTACCCGGGGGCATGTACTAATAGAAGTCCAGCTGGGAGATTCAAATCCTTTGATATCGCTCACCCGCCTTTTTTACTGAGCTGTTAAGCTGGACTTATAGGTAAAAGAAAACTGACATGCCAGTGTGGTTTAGAACCTGATATATTCCAGGTGGAAACCTCTGCCGGCCCTGCTTGTCATAATCTCATGCAGAAAACCGGGTGGAAAAAACCACTGTAGTCAATTTAATTAACTTATCTTGGAATCAGCAACGGTGTGCTATAAATGATATTTGGCCATCCCCTCTATTTTTAACCAATGATAAACTCGTATTCAGAGTAGTAAAATCGCACAGAAAATCTTTACTTGCCAGACATTGGAAAATTTGTATTCAGTGATCAAGATGTGTTGGCCGAATATATTAAAGATTAAAACTAAGAACATGGTTTATCACTGATTGTTTAAAGGTTGACCAATAGATTAGCCACTGAATGGCGCTTCAATAATCGGACCAAACAGTCACAAACAATTACTGACCAGACGATCGAACGATAGATTAATAACCAACATAAACGCCCTGGGCCCGGTTGTTCGAAAGCGGGTTAACGCTAACCCAGGGTTAAATGTAGTTACTCTGGCCATTTGATGGGATGAGAGCCTATATTTAACCCTGGGTTAGCGTTAACCCACTTTCGAACAACCGGGCCCTGGGTGTTACTAACCAACTCCCGACCGCCCGCCCGACCGCCCGATCCATAACCGAAGTGGACTTCGGGAAACTGATCGAGATTCGACAAATAGCCGAACTCAGAACCTTATAACTGAAAGGTATGCAATCAGATTACATAATCGTACATAATGCAACCGATGCGCGCATATATCGTTATTGCATGGTTACTGATGTCTTGGCACCAACTAAATGCAGGGGCGGATTTAGGGGGAGGGGGGGGGGGGGTGGGGTGTACACCCCTTCTATGGGCCGAAATTTGCCCTTTGTCCCTACGCCCTATTTCCGGTTTTGGTGCCTTTTTATCACTAACATCCCCCCTAAAAAAAGCCCCCCCCCTAAAAAATAATCTGGATCCGCCCCTGAAATGTACATGCACAACGGTTGGTCAGAACGAGTATAAAACATCTTATCAATCATATTTAACAAAAAACTGAAACAAAAAGAAAAGAAAGAGAGAGCGAGAGACAGAGAAACGAAAATATGAGCAAGGAATTCTAACAAATACGAATCAGTATTGTAGTCTTCAAAAGCTTTGTTTTTGCCATCATATTAATACTGAAGGATAAATAACATGCTTTTCCTTATTACAAGTATGGTATGAACAACGGCTGGTTGGTTCAAGTGTGATATACCTGATAGTGTTCGTGGTATAGTCAATAGATAGTATTTGAATGAAGGAAGTTGATGTCAATATTGTTATCAGGTGAGAATATTAAGGTGACAAAGAACAGATATACTACGGGCTACCTGTGCCGTAGATAGAGTACTACATAACATACTGGGCCTGGTTGTACGAAGGGTGGTTAGCTCTTATGCACCGGTTAAATCGCTATCCACCGGTTAAAAATATTGAAAGAAGGTCACGTTGCCATGGTACTTATCCACTGGATAAAGTTATCGGTTTTCGTACAACCGGGCCCTGATATATACGACATTTGATCGCTAAATCGAACCAATCAAAGCCTTGTATTTCACTGCACGGTATAGTAAAAACACACAAACTGTAGAAGAATAGACTGCTAAGAGATCAAGATGCTTTTGTGCACAAGTAGGAAAATCTGTTTCACCGAAACTGTCACGCTTTATTATTATTAAAATATACAAAAACACAATTGATAAAGGCTTTTTCATGTATATAAACATTGATATCCCAGACAAAAAACATCCTACCCATCCCCCTTTCCCATCTCCCCTTTTCCATTTCCCATTTCCCATTCCCACCAAACATTTTCATTGGCGATTTGGTTGACTTCAAACATATTTAAGTTTTGAGTTTTGACTGAAAAGGTCTTTCCCTCTATACCAGAACTTAAAAATACCCCCCTTATAGTAATATATGTATGGATGTATATGTTGTTACACTGCTCTCAACGTTCTGGGAGAGACAGGCGGCGTAGTGGCTTTAGGGCCGCGTTTGTCACCGAACTTCCAAAGTGATGCTCGCCAAACTAAAGGCGCGAATAGAAGACTGAGAGTGGTAACGCTGAGAATAAGAAGATACACCTGCGGAAATCAAATCCAGACAAAATCGTATTTATATAAAATTTAACCAGCGCTCATTTAAAATGAAATTTTTTTTCACTCGTATATTCTTTCTGTTTTTTTCTAATTGGACCACACATCTCGATCTCAATTCGATTCCCAAGAGCGAGGGTCGACCACGAATGACCTAAATGAATCTATTGTAAGATAATGTCTAAACCAAACCCTTCATTCTGCATAATGCACGAGTTCAGGGTTCTCAGTCTGAACGACGTACCTCTCGGGAGATGAGGTGGAATCGTCTGGCACGACTGCCAAGAACGAACGAGAATTCACTGACTTGTGCCAAACCAGCAGCGACGATGTATCGGCTGTTGGTAGATTTCGGCAGGAAGAGTCGCAGCACAAACACACCGACTACAAACTGAACCCAAAATATTTAACGTGTAAGAAAAAAGTTTGTTAAAAAGAAGAGAAAAAACGGTATACAAACTTACTTTTAAAACTACGACACCCAGAGTCAAAGTCAGAGTAACAGATAATTCGTTTAGAACAAAGGAAGGAAATACATGAAGACCTAAATGGAAAATATATATGTATCGTGAGATTCAAGAGCAACTACAAAACGAACACCTACTTTCTACTCCCTTACTGCTCCCCGCCCTTTCTGCTCCCCGCCCTTTCTACTCGCCGCCCCTTCTGCTCCCCGCCCCTTCTGCTCCCCGCCCCTTCTGCTCCCCACTCCTTCTGCCCCCGCCCTTACTGCTCTCCGTCTGCTTCCCCTTCTTTACTGCTTCCTCCCCTTTCTGCTTCCTCCCCTTTCTGCTTCCTCCCCTTTCTGCTTCCTCCCCTTTCTGCTTCCTCCTCATTCTGCTTCCCCTCTTTTCTGCTCCTCACCTGCTCCCCTCCTTTACTGCTTCCCCCCCTTTTCTGCTCCCTGCCCTTACTGCTCTCCGCCCTTACTGCTCTCCGCCCTTACTGCTTCCCGCCCTTACTGTTCCCCGCCCTTACTGCTCCCTGCCCTCACATCCATATGCTTCAACAAATACAAATGTCACCTACCTATAGAAGCAAAAAATAGACAAGACAAAAAATCCTTGATGGGCTCAACTAAATGCACAACCTGCATAAAAAAATACCAAAAAATGTGAAAATCACATTTACATACCACTACACTCCATCGCTTTACAGTGAATGACAACTCATTTACATACCACTACGCTCCATCGCTTTACAGTGAGTGACAACTCATTTCCAATAAATTATTATTCTGTGATTTGTACCTGTTTAGCAATTTGCTCCCCATTTGCACTTATAACTACACCAGCCACAAAACATCCAAGTTCCATTGAGATCCCCAAATGCTCTGTTACCTTAATAAAACAGAACAGAATGACTTGATTAAATGTGCATTACTCCCCACCCTTGTATAAGGATTACAATGGGAGACTGTGGATGTTGATCAAGTAATTTTCTGTTGGAAATTTGATTTCACAATTTTGTTGGACATTTCTCATTATTCAATAAAGTACAGATGACCCTTACCATCAACATAAAGAATGCAACAGCTACTGTTCCAAGAAAAAGAAGTTCTAGAGATTTAAATTTTTGAAGACATCTACAAAAAGGAAACATTATTCCAAGATGAGCCATGTTTAGATCATTAGATTACTAACTTAGATTTACAAACATATTAAAGCTAATATACAAATTATTTTATTAAAAAATGATTATTGTACAAGGGCCAATAGTATTGTGGGAGATATCATGGTACAGTGACAGTTGATCAATGACCTGAACCAAATGCAAGAACCAGGACATGCAAAAATCCCAATCAATCAATCATATTGTTTTGTTATGGAACCACAGCTTGTAATCAAAAAGGTTTATTTATAACAGATGGAGACTGCATGGACATGCTTGTATTAAAAACTGCATTTTACACTTATAAGGACATGTTCACTGTGATCTTTAAAGCTATGAGGAATGATAAATTACAATAATTTATAGTAACAATCCATAAAAAGCTGCACATACATGTACCTGTAAAATGGACCAATGGCATATCTTGCAATGAAAATACAAAAAACAAACAGACCAACCATTGAACCCAAAACCTCAAATATAATCCATGAGGCATTAACAAACTCCTCGGCCATGCTTGTGCTGTTTGAGTGGTCGTTTCCATGAAGAAAATTATGCATGATACCTTTATTTGCTACTTTAGGTGATGCGGTAACCATATGTCCAGAAAGAGCTGGTAATATAGCTACTATAAGTCCTAAATACACATCTTGCATTACAAGAATTCCAAGCAAGCTACTGCTGTAGTCATGACCACCATTGGTATGTTCTGTTGAGAGGTTTAATCAGGCAATTTTTAGTACAAATATCAATAACTGATGCATCACAAAAATACATTTTCCATTAACCAGAACAAATTTAGAAATTTCACGAGCTTTACCTTTAGTGGTTAGTTCTCCATTTCTATTCTCTAAGAACTTGACAATGAGTGGCGTGCTTGATAGAGAGAGGCATGCAGCTACAAATGCACTCTGCTGAGGTAGCATTCCAAAACATGTCCCCCCAAACATACCAAAGATAATAATAAGTATCATCATCAGTGAGCTACCTCCTGCAGACACCTTCCACACCTACAAATACGTACAATACCAGCTAGTTTTTAATAATAGCTACATGTACATAATGTTAGGTTCACAACTGTGATTACACCCATACAATAATAATAACGTTTGTCATATAACATTGCATGTTTACCTTTCTTATTCTTTCAGGAGAAAACTCCAAACCTACAGAAAACAAGATAAAGAAGACACCAAATTCTCCTAGAGTCTCTACCTGAACCACAGACTGTGAAAACAAGATAATCAACAACTTATTAAAATAAATATTAAGATAATATTAAGCAATGACAGAAATATTAAAAAATATTTTTAAAATTACAGATAAGCACCAACATGTAAAATGTACATGTACATACATGTATTTATAATGATTCCTAATAAATATCAAACAGTCCACATGGACACATTGATTATCATTACCTTGATGACATTCATACAAGTTGGTCCAAGGATCATACCACTAAGTATGAAGCCAAACATTGTGGGGAACTGCACCACTGTGCATCCGCATGCCCCAATGAATGAAATGACAACAATCCATATGATATCTTTGATCAAATGTAAATCTTCATGAGGAACAGTCGCATCTTTGGATTTTGATAACACAAACTGATTGTTCTGAGAGTCTACTAAGATACTCATGCCTTCTTTTTTATTGTTTTCGGCAGGTGAGTCGTTTTTTCCCATCGCATCTACAGATTCATCTTCTTGTTGAGCTTCCTCATTAACCCTTACTACTGCTTCTATGGATGCTCCTTTTGCTTTTCTGGTCTTTTCAAATGACTTTTCATCCAGTTTTTCTTCTAGTTTGTCAGCAGCAAATGAAATCCCATTCAAAACCCCCTCTATAAGTTTCCCAATCATACTGGTTTTGTTTTCCCCATGATGGAGTTTGTTCTCAGCTGTTAGTTCTTTCTCTGCTTCGCTTATAGCATTGAATTGATCTTCTTGGCGTAGAGCGATGTCCTGAAATGAAGTCAGTCTCTGTTTGATTGCCTCTTTAATATTTACCACCGATTTGTAATCTTCATGGAGAAGTTTGCGCAAACCTCCCATAGCCTCAAAAACAGCAATCTCTGTATCGTTGAGTTCAGCTTGGTAAATATTGATTGCTTTCAATTGCGAGTTAGACAACGATTTTTTCTCTTTTTCCAGCACAAGGACAGCCTTCAGTTTTTTTGTTACGTGCTCTTTCGTACGAAACAGCTGATTCGCCAAACTACAGGATTTGCTGTCCCAATGTTTGATATTTTCAAAGTCCAGTCCCGATGACATCAGCACAGAACTGAAACAGAAAATCAAAGAGAGAACCAGATTTTGCGCCATTACAAAGTCCAGCTAAACGCAAAGAAATCAGACCCTCATCATATCATTAAAATGCAGGGTCACAGGAAAAAAACTCAATAAAAAAACGACATTCTTTAGACCAATTTCTAGTAGTCATGGCCAACATGGCCGGAATCAGCAAATACCAGCAGGCGTTCCTAGGGGGTAACCCATAATAGTACAGTAATAAAGGCTTTGTAATCAAAACGTGCCAACGGGGGTGGTAGATTTAATGAACATATTATGATATTGATATGGATTATTGATATTATTCGTCTTTCAAACTATACACCCAAAAAGAATAAATTCAACGAATATAGTATTTGATATCGCTGCATGACAAGGCCGTGACTGTCCCCGGTCCCGTGGGGTTTGCGCACTGCATGACGGGAGATTGTGTTCAAACTATTGGCGCGCTTTGTTGATGTCTGTCGATGTTTTGTTCTTTGGAGAAAAAGCGAAGTGAAACTCTCGTGAGCACAATGAAAAGTTATGAATGAGTCTACAAGGGATAGAGCTGCCGAAGCCGTCAGATTTCTACTAGATCAAGGTAGAACTTTATAGTAGAATATTTACGTGTATTATGTGAAATTTATTTAAAACTGTGTTTATTGACTTCGCTTGGTGTGTTTGTTGTTTGTGTTCAGAAGCACAGGCACGGAAACACAAGGTTAACTTGAAGACATCGCTAGCAGTGGAGACAATCGAGCGATTCGCAGGGCGCGAGGGATTGACAGAGAAACAGATCATTGACTTGATCGACTTAGCATGCAGTGGCAAATATGGTGAGTTTGATCCAAATTTTTATCAAAATCCGCAATCCGAAAAGCCTATTTAACCCCCCCCCTCCATGGAGCGGTCGACATACAGTCGAACCTGTATATAACGACCCGGTATTATTAAAGCGACCACCCTATATTAATTTTGTACGACTCCTGAAGCCATATAATATGCTAAACAAAATTGGCCCATATTTTTAGGAGAGGGGGGGGGGGTCATGTTTTAATTGACAAAGTGCATTATGCGTACATGTTATATACATGTTGATTGACAGGGTTCAATCAAAGATCAATTAGATAATTATTTTGTGTAAGAAACGTTTTTTAAACATTTTATTTCACATTTGATTTTCAGCTGTCAATATTGCAAGTAAACTTGTTAGGCTGCTTATCCCTGAAGAATCTGTTCCAAGTCTAGCTGTGGTGAAAACTATTTCATGGATTTGTACAAACACTTTGTCTACTGGTTTTCAGGTGTGCAAAACATAATATTGTGTTAGTGAGATATATGAAGACATATATATGAAGAGGTCTGAGCAGGAACAGAGTATGTGACTTTCTCCCTACCCTTTTTATTTGGGTGAAGTGTGATCTTGATCAAAGTCATTTACTCTGTTGTTGCACATACTACATACACATTGTGTACATTACCTTAATGTGGATGCCTTTGAAAAGAAAATGAAATAGTGTTTTAATCAACAAAATAATGTATAATTTTTTAACTTTCAGGTATTACTGCTCAGATGGCTATTGGTGATCTATAAACTCATTGATGATGTGTCACACTTGCATTCACTCTATGGCATCATTTTCCATTTCCTCGAAAGTGATGTTCTGGTAAGGACTTTACCTTCATACAGTAGATTCCTGTTAATAACAGGAAATATGTACGGATATTCTTTGGATATTTTATGTATATTTGAAACATTGCTTTTAGGATTGCAATTTTTTTTTCTTCCAGTGTCCACATGTTTGTCTTCTTCTGTCTTATCTCACAAAACAAGAAGATGGTACAACTAGTTAATCAATGTGAAATTCCATCCATGTCATGATTAATCAATCACTGTTATAGCTCAAAGAAGAAATTGGAATAACGTAAAAGTACCAATAGAAAATCTTCGACATTATTCCAGTTTCTTCCATAGTAGTACCATAATATTTCCTGGACAATATATCAACATTAATGAATATAATGTGTCTTTGGGCTGAAAATTATTATTGACAGAAAACTATAACCACTGCATAGAAACATCATAACACAATGATGGTAAACACTGGACAATTCTTGTCTAATTTCAGTCAAATGCTTTAGAATCAAGAAGCTATTGAACCTCCAAAACCGTGTGGTAAGAATTGACCTGGCCATCATTAAATAATTACCTAAACAAATACTTATGCAGTTTAATACTAATAGTGGTGTATTAGTAAAGGTATGACGTTTTCCACAGGGTTCCCAAGCTCACTTGAATGGTCTTCTGTCGATATACAAAATGTTCTGCCCTAATTTGGTATCCATGGCAACCTTATCTAGTGCAGTGAGTGGCATTTCTTATAGAAACCCAATGCTATTTAAAGAACATTATTGCCACCGCAAACCCTTCTGTTTGTAGGCTTGGATTAATAAAGAAAGAGACAAACCCTGGAGTGAGGCTGTCCGTAAAGTACAGGTACAGTATAAAAGAAACTTCTTTCACATAGGCAACTGGCAAGCAAACAGTGATAATGTTACCTATGTACATGTATGTATGTATGTATTCTATTTCATTCTAATTTATAGGAAAAAAGGAACTTTCAGATTCCCGCAGAGAAATTATTTCTACAAGCAAGAGAGTCGTCAGTTCCTGTAAGCACACAGTCATGTTGTTGACTTAGTGCACATCATATATTATGTACATCTTGTACCATTCTCTTTTTCCCCACTACCTAGAAACCCAAGAAAAGACGAGTGGGAGGAACAGTCATTCCTCTCCCAAAGAAAGTTAGTTGTGTGGTTGATATGACAGCTAACGAGTTGACAGACAACAAGGTCTCTGTCATTGAACTCAACAGTTTTGATGATTTGCTTCAAAATCTACACAGGATTGAGGTGAATATTCGTGGAGTTTTGTACTTACAGAGTTCGTAGAGAATATGTTGACCTTTGAACACTTTCAGTTACCAAGCCAGATAGCATCGGTTCTTGAGTCTCCATTCCTTCAACACGTGGTGTGTTGCAATCCAGATTATGTAACTTTACAGAGGCTCAATTTCTGGCTCAGCCAGTCTTTACATGAAGGTACTCTTGAGTGTTGGGACTCTTTTGAATTGATGTTCTTGGAATTTCAATTATACTTAATCTAATGAACACATTAAAGAAAA
>JAUPMF010001774.1:0-10232 GCA_031471435.1 Stomphia didemon | reverse complement strand
TAATCTGTTTTTGATTGGCTGAAAACAACAATGCCTAGATGCACGCGGCAAGTAGAGTGGGAAGGATCGCGGGCTCAGCTTGTCTTAATTATTTTGATGTTATTTTGATATCCATTTGGTGAGTGAGCTTCCTGTCTATTGTTATTGTGGTGACGCATTTCCGGCTGTATTGATTAGTTATTGATTTCTTGGCTGCTCATGTGAAGACAGCTCACACCTTAAACAAGAATTTAAGCGAAATTTTAAAGAGGAACAAAGTCGAAACTGCCAGTTTAATACTATTTAGAGCAACAGAACTCTAACTTACTGCTATTGGTCTCCAAAATGAACAAAGAAGTCACAATAAATGTTAATAGTTAAAATTAGATGTTAATAGTGTTTGTAATGTATCTTTCTTGTCTTGTCTTAATTATTTTGATGTTATTTTGATATCCATTTGGTGAGTGAGCTTCCTGTCTATTGTTATTGTGGTGACGCATTTCCGGCTGTATTGATTAGTTATTGATTTCTTGGCTGCTCATGTGAAGACAGCTCACACCTTAAACAAGAATTTAAGCGAAATTTTAAAGAGGAACAAAGTCGAAACTGCCAGTTTAATACTATTCTTATAGTGGTGACGTATTTCCGGCTGCGCCGTTCAGCCATCGACCCATATTTCCTGATCACTGTTTGTAATGATTGAAGCAGAACCGACGGTTATTATATACAAGCATAGTTTGATACAAAGTAACAGTTAAAGTTGAGAACCACAAAACAAGACGCAGTTGAAGAGGGCGCTCGCTGTCAACTCGTAACAACTATCGACCATGGCTCTCGGTGTAAGGTGCGGTACAGTTACATTCCTGTGTTCCTAACATCACTTTAATCACTTTAATTGACGCAAACAAACCAATTGACACACGAGCCAGTAGTTCGACAGTATAACTGACATGAATCCAGCTAAGGGATCAGAGCTAGGCAACTCTAGGCAACTTGCTTCCAAACACACGAGACAACTTCAAATGACGGGCTGTCCGGGTAACTGGGAACCAGGGTTATCATCCTAGCTGAGAATAAGGTTACGCTATATAGTGCAAGCAAGGATTAGGGTTTTTCCTGTTTTATTTTTCTTGTAAAACCGGGCTAACTTTGCGGTCCCTGTGCAAGGGCGGCGACCTATCTCTTCGTAAACTGGTCCTTAGATAAGAGGGTAAAAGTAAACTGAAATCTAGGAAGGGTACACTGCATATTTGAAAACCAGTGAAACTTTTCGAGTACTAAGAGCTTTTTGATCAACCGCTAGTCTCCTTTGCAGCCGTTCCTAGTGTCAGTCCTAAACTCCCTCCCTCCAGTAATCAACCGCTTTATCTGCTTGATCAAATATGAATGTGGGGTTAGCTGGGCAAAACAAAATCTCATTTTTGTCAAAACTTTTCGCTACAATTTAACTCCCTCTCGTAAACCGTTTAGCATTGCATTCTGGACAAAACTGTGTTAGTGGAGCAATTTACTACAATATCAACTCCCTCTCGTAAACCGTTTAGCATTGCATTCTGGACAAAACTGTGTTAGTGGAGCAATTTACTACAATATCAACTCCCTCTCGTAAACCGTTTAGCATTGCATTCTGGACAAAACTGTGTTAGTGGAGCAATTTACGGGCAGAACGAGATTTTTGTTGAAGTAGTCTTATCGGTTTATCGCGTCGGTCTACATGTTTTAAATTCCATCATGTCCGATACAATTCAAATTAATTTTAATTCAAATTTTAAATTTTATTTTAATTAAATCATGTTTAATTAAATTAGAATTAGCATTGAGTCAGTCGAAATAAGCTCTACTATTTCACCGAGTTCAATTTCTCAAAGTCCATACTTTGTATTTGTTTTATTATTATTATTTTTTGTTGTATGTAGCAGCTCGGCATTGTACGGTATTGGCGTAGTGCTCGTGTTGCTGGCTTCACAAGGACAGGGACAAGACACCATCACAATACAGTGCGGCACAAGTCAAGATAACACGAATATCAACTCAGCAATTCCAACAAATGATGCGGCAGCTTTTGGCAAATACACAAAGCTTGACAAAGCCTGCTATGGTAAGAAAGTAAATCTAGTCAGCCTTTTTTTCCTAATTAATTTTGTCAACTTTTTTTTAAATTAATTTTGTTTTCTTCGTATTTTATTTAAGGTAAGACTAAGGAAATGCTACTGTTGTTGCAAGAAGCGGTAAAACAAGGAGAAGCGTGCAGCAAAGGAGCTTCAGATATGCAGAATCGACTAGAAACGATGTGCACATATTTGCAACCTCTGCAAGGTTTCTCAGCGAAATTTGAACGAGTGTTAAAATTACTGAAACTCATTCACCGGGCTCTGGATAAAGGAACAAAATTTGCGAATAACATTCCCACCATTGGAAAACTGCGCAAGATCATCGTAGAGAAAGTCATGCCGGCGGTGCTAAGCGCATTGGAAACTCTTCACCAACAAGTATCCAAGGCTAGAGAATACATGGAAAAGTTTCTGGGGTACAAAGACAAGAAGAAAGGATTCAAGCTGCTATGGGAAGTTGACAAGAAAGGTAATTAATTAAAGTGATGTTGCTTTCGAAAACTAACTAAATTGCACGAGACCGTAAGCCGAGTGCAATTTACGGTCTTTGGAAAATTGACGAATGCTTATTTATCTTAAATTTTACGAGAATAATCGTGCGATTACTTTTTAATAATATACATGAAATAATTCATAATTAGGTGCTTTTTCGTGAAATTGTAAATGTACTGTACAATTTCAAACTTTCAGTACATTTTGGAAAAAACTGGCTCTCAGCCAATCAGCGTCAGAAATTATTTTATGTATATTATTAACTGCCAAAATACTGTAGTGACGGTTTGGGTACCTATAGAACTGAGTCGCCGACGGAACTGAGCTGAGATTGCGGACGAATGACACCAAGCAACTATAGTATTGTGAGCTGTATGATATGAATTGTTCTCTCCAGGTGCCATGATATGTAAGCTAACGTCACCAGCGGGAAAGTCATTAAAGCTGTTAAATAGCACAGTCCATGCCGTAAACAAACCCGCCAAGGTTTTGCTGCAAGCGGTTAATGAAACACAAGTATGCATGACGTCATACTGTCACACGAGGGGTGGTGGCAGCGGCTGCAGTGAATGCTCCGTGATCGACAAGAACATCGCGAAAACAATCCCTAACATCAACACCTGGAAAAACCACATGACATCTTGCAGTAAATCACTTGCAAAGGGAAACCAAGCGATAGACAAAATAGGCTTAGTCATGAAGATATTCCAGCAGGTAGCAGAAGGTATTCTGGATGAAACGGAGAAGTTCCTCAAGCCAATCAAAGAACAGCTCGAAAGATTTGCGGCAGCTTTAGGACCAGTGATGAAAAACCTGATGTCCTGCTGCCCGTGTGGAAGGCCAAACCCTTTGGGATGTGTTGTTCAGACTGTTACCTTAGTTGTGGATTTAGTGTCATGCCCTCTGGATGGTATCACCCTCACTCTGATCAATAATCTACTGAACAACTTTAGGAACCATGTCACTAAGTTGATAGCGAACGTTCTCCCCAAAATAGACGTAAAAATATCCATTCCCGCCGTTGGATTTGAAATCGAGGTTCCAAAGTTTCTCCAGGATTGCTTTAAAAACTCTTATGGAAAAAGCTTCACCAAGCTATGCAGCCTTCCAGAGAAGTCACTTGAGATACGCTTGGGAACGTCGTTCACCAGTGCCAACTCTCCTTCATTCCCAAAGCGCAGTACTTCCCTGTCTTTCCTGATAAAGCAGTCGTGTTCGCAGGCGTTAGGTGCCTTTAAGAAGTTCGGCAAAGAGATGTCTACCTGCTTCGACAGCGTGGACGACGCGTTCTTCGCCATCCCACCCATTGGAGCGATAGCAGCACTGACGTGCGACCCAAACTACTCAGACCCTGACCCAGGAATAAACTACTGCCCCTGTCTTTCGTCAGATGATATAGTGACCCAAAAGGCCCAAAAGCAGCCGTATTGTGTAGTTTGGGACAGGAGTGCCTTCCAGAGCTGCTCGAGTCGCTGCAGAGAAAAAAAATACAGCCCAGGCAAAAACCCATCTGGTGGCTCCGGCGCAATGCACAAGACATTTGGCTACCCGTACTGTGACCGGCTGGCCTACTACTGCCGTTTGGCCAACACAGCGGTCAAGCATGGACGAGTCGAATGCTCTAACGAGTACACCTTTCTCAAGAGTACATGCAAAGTCATTCCCGATGCTGGGTATGTTTGCCCCGTAAAGTATATCGAGTGCGGTTCCATATCATCGCTCAAAGGCGTGTGCTGGAACTATCCCTACATCGAATGCTCGAAGAATGACGGCAACCATTTCCCCATGTGCACTTGTCGTAACAGAGCCACGTTTCAACAAGGCGAGATGGTGTGCCAGTTAGGCAGCACCACAACAGACACGCAGGAGTCTGTCAAGGAAATGCGCAAAAGTTTCAGCTGTTTCAAACCTCTTGGACTTGAGCAAGACGCATACAAAGACTGCGGCGCCCAGATGTACCCATGTGTCATACAGACACCAAACGTGGAGGCATTTCACAGGTGCCGCCTTGAGAAACACGAGAAATTCTGGGCTGCCCATGGCGATAAGTTTGCCATAGCTGGTGGGCTACTCATTACAGCCACCATTCTATTACTGATTTTTGCCTTAGTTATCGCCTGCAAAAATGATCCTGACTTTAAAACGTTATGTGGTGCAATTTTATGTGCAGTCTTGCCGTTGGCTGCAGGAATTGCGATGCTCGTTTGTGGGTTAGTATTTAAAACGCCCGATGATGTTGCTGATAATTACTTAAAATTAGGAGAAGTGGTGTAGAGTGAGGTCAGTCGGCGAAAGCCTAGCAAAGTATTGTGATTGTACTGTACTGTACAAGACGTACATCAAATAGGTGCTGGTGCTAAACTAATGAGTACTCGTATAACTCAGTCAAAAATAAGGCCTAGCTATAATCATCCTCGAAATAAGGTTAGTATAATGCTTTTTAAAAGAATTCTAAGAAAAACCCAAACTCGAACTATATTACGAGATATGGTTAACGAACTTTGAACACTGAACTTTGACAGTTACTGTCATTATTAACCACTTATACTCATCGTATGTCATTCGTTATGGTCTCATTCAGAATGACTCTTATACTTCAATGTAAATTGTAACTGTATTATCTCAAATTCAACTGTGAATCCGGTTACACAAGCAGTTGATAGTAGGAGATTTGCAGAGAAAATCAATAACAATAAATATAAAATCTGTTCTTTGCTTAAGATTCTAGGTCATAGAATGCCGTCATAACACAGTTGCGCGAGACTGGGTCGAATTGCAACCGCGCAATGCATTTTGGGGCTAATGACGTCACCACAACCGCCCCAGGGTTCATTGCGTCCCCGAAACTCGACCCATCCCCCACAAAAAATCACTCGGCAATATGTTGTTCTCCTGAAGAAAAAATATTCACCATTCAAAACGAAACAATATCACCGACTAAATAAATATGACATTTTGCCTTTGGGTAAATTCATTTCAGCGGCGACATGACGATAAGGCAGATAATACCAGACCTACCACCTCCCCTCTTAGAAACCAATTGACACGGCTACAATATAATGTTTAGAGGAAGTTGTGGCAAACTGAAGACGTTTTTCACCTTTTCTCGTGCGTCAACTAACATGTTATCAGCTGTTTTCTGCCTGTTTCGTGTGATATAGTTTCTCCATTAGTGCTTCAATATCGTCAAACTTGTGACTTGTAAATGGGATATTCGACTGAAAGACTTCATATCTTATCAACAAGAAACCCATAAATATTTAACTCGGACGAAGAAGATAACAGACATAAATAAACTAACTCACAACGACACATAAAAGTATATTTCGCCTCAGGGAAACACGTCAATCTCCTGACTACATTTGACTATTTTATCTTATCTGAAAATAGAAACAGTTACAAAAAGATTTCCGGCCTCTCGGAACGACGAAGAAGATCGTAGATATATCGAAAGCTTTCCCTTCAAACTTTATATCACGCATATTAAATATACAAGCCACCAACTTAACCACAGAATCTAATAGAGCGGATTTCGTATGACTGTGAAAAAAAGACGGCACGGTTTTGCCGTGCCGTGACCGTGATGTTTTCCAAAGTTTGAAAGTTCCGTTCCGTGACCGTGCCGTCTTTTTTTCACAGTCATACGAAATCTGCTCTATCGAAAGGTCGCTTTTGAAAGCAATAAATCTGTCGCTTCGAAAGAGTATGTTTTATTGAGTATGGGAAAAGCTCTCACATATCTCGTTGTTATAAATGAGTAATTTGTATTGATATCTACTTTATGTTTCGCGTTTTGGTTAATATAAACAACGAAACCGTATCTTCTTCAAGACAAATCCTACATGAGCCAGCTGAGAAACAATCGGCAGTGTTGGCAAGATCTTCAAGTCATACCCGATACCTTAGTTCAGATCGGTTCGCATTCATATTCGTCAAAGACACTTTGATTGAGAGTGACTCTTTATTGTAAGTGAAAATGAATCCCGCGAAAAATACTAGAGTCAGCCATCTTCAATCTAATGTTCAAATACTAAATATTTGATACGTTAAACGAAGCTAAATGATTTTAATCAAACTTTCCCACACTCCATTTGCGAGTACGACTTTGTTATAGACTGAATTATGAATGGCAAATGAGGGTTTTTGTGAGAGAATCTTGGCCAACACGTGTTGGGGCTGGAGACACGACAGGTGAACCACATTGTGTCGGTGTTTTCAGCATTCACTTCGCTCAGCTTGACAAGTCTGTGAATTAACATTCATTGTCAAAACCTCGCTGAGTTTGCGTATTCTCTATGGAAACCAGCCACCAAACAGGATTAGAAAATGAAAATATCCACCAACATGAATATTAAACATTTCTCAAAGTAGGAATGACAATACATTAACTCCACAGGACCCATGAAACATTAATGACAAGCATTAGCCCCAAACTCGTCGTGTGATACGAACTGTTAACGTTATTTAGCACAGAGAGAACTGATATTTCAGCGTGTGTGTGAGTTTGCTGGCAGTGCGTGGTAACGTGCCCGATGGAGACTGATTAGCAAGTATAATGAGTTGCAAACTGTAGCTCCTCCTCCGTGAATGCCGGAAACGTTTTCAGCTCGCTTGGACACATGACACTCTTATGATAAATTCTGTTTGTTTCTGTCAAACTCTCATTCAGGGCAATGCTTGGAATGAACGTTTGGGAACTTTGTCGCCGATAGGAAACCACGGGCGGTCTAAGAACTACCAGAGGTATTTGTAGAGAGGATTTTATCCTGTGCCAGGGTTTCTAAAGTGATCTACAAGGCTTAGGGAATGTTATAGATTTGTCGAGGAGCATTTGGCGACTGAACACGACGCTTCTAAACACGAGAACGGTTCACAATGGTTCGGCGGTTCAGAGTCTCGAGCGTGGCTATCGTTACTCTGTTTTTTCTCCTGTCTGAGGCCTACAGTGCTGGTACAAAGCGACGACAGTCACCTTTTGAAAGACTTGTGGAAATTAAGACTGTCGATGAGAACGGGAGGGTGACTGCTCGAATGGTCGCCGAGTCGTCCACGGAGGGAAGGGTTCAAAGCCGTTCTAATACAGATTACGAAGAGACGTCTGATACAGATGAACAAGGCGATGATGAAGATGGCAGAGCTGTTAGCTCGGGGTCATCGGAAAGGAATGGAGAGGAAGACGGTGATTTCTCTATAGCTCACGACGAGCCAGCAGTGTCGTCAGGGAATGGTTCGTATTCGCCAGCAGACCAGGACGACTACAACATCACGAAGAAACCTGTTACACCGTCAGGGGGTTCAAACGAATCAAACCCAGTGACAACAACAACAACAACAACAACACTGCCGCCTAGTGTGGCAACATTTCCCTCCAACACATCGACAATCATTCTTACAACACCAGAAAACACTACTACAGCAGCTCCTACTGCCAGCGATCCAGTGACTACTACACCGAACACTACTACACCGAACTATACTACACCGAACTCTACAGTAACGGTATCGCCATCTACTACATTCGCGACTACTCGGCCTTCCATGACCAGTGTCACTGAAACAGGTACACAAACTACCACAATAAACTACCCAACCACGAAGCCTGGAAATGCGACCAATAATACTGTAAATACTGATAAGCCAATGGATTTGAGCACGGACAAGATATCCACCCAGATTCTCTATTCAGGGCCTGTACGAGCGAACAGAGACCCGACTGAAAGGCGACGAAAGACGCTATTTGGATTCGTCACGATTGAAATCTTGATAGCACTGTTGGCCGGTGCTTTGTTTTCCATTCTACTCGTAGCATTTTTGGTGTATCGTTTGAAGAAACGTAATGAAGGAAGCTATGAACTCAGTGAGACCATCGCTCTTCGACCGAAAGAACTGGACGAAATGGGGAAAAAGAAAGAAGTGTTTGTGTAGAATTCGATTCTAGTTCTGATGGACCACACGAGCGAACCTATAACCAATGTGTCATCTGCAGGTTGACGTGATGTTCTCACGTCGACCTCACAACTCGCTCCAATGGGCAAAGTAGAGACTCATTAACTCTGCTAAGAGGCCAAGTCTCTTGAACTAAGCTTTAATCGAAGGCACATTTTGAGAAGAGCACAAACAGATGCGAGTTGATTGGGGTTGTACTAACCTATAAATTAATTCAAACACAAAGCAAGAATTGAAAAACTTCGCCATCATTATTGAGAAGGAAAAAATTTCGCTTATTTTCTGTTTAAAATTATTAATTTCATCGATCATAAAGAGTGTAATTTAGTATTCACAGTTGACAAACACCCGAGGACGGAGATTGACGAGAATTGGCGAAATACAAACGGTTAAAAGAGCTTTATGTACCAATGTTGACCCAAAGACTTCCAATCCAATCACATTGTCCATATCAATGTTCTATGCGAAAGTAATGAAGACGAAACAGCCAGTGCTTCGCTTTTCGTCGCTAAATGTAGACTCATGAAATCATGGAATTGATACGTGAAGAATATTTTTCAGACCATGTAATGTTTTAGTCGTGAGGAGAGTTTTTACAGATAAGTAGAGATTAAATTTACATCGATATTAAAAAGCAAGAAAGTTAATATAGATTAAAATAAGTAGATAGTTTATGCCACCGCAAAATTCATAGAACATTTTTAGTTGGACTTTATTAAACGCCTTTATTAATATATTTCACTTACCAAACTTACCAATAAAAACACTGAAGGTTTATTTCGCCGTACAGCTTTTAGAATGTCTAATTGAATATCAATTGTAGCAACCCACATGAGCTTAGGAAGCTTTAGGATATCTAGATAAATGGATAAGTCAATCGAAGGGCTTATAGCGATATGATATAATATCAAACCGCTTACAACTGATCTGTATCTGTTTGAAAATTTAGGTGAACATGTTTCTCTCTCACCAAGTGAGTTTGATATGAAGTTCTGATAGTTGTAGGGAAAACCGATTGTTTATAGAATATTTTCAATTTTTTGGGGGGAGGAAATTCAGTTTAATTTTTCATTTTTTTGAGCTTTTTTTCTCTCAACCAAGTGAGTTTAATATGAAGTTCTGATATACGATAGTTGTCGGAAAAATCGATTGTTTTTCTAATATTTAAAAAAAAATTGGAAGGGAGGGGGGGGGAGGAAATTTGGTTCAATTTTCAATTTTTTGGCTTTTGTTTCAATACTGAAATAATAGATTTGCGAAGACAGGAAGCGATCAACACAAACCTATCGAGTTGTTATGATGGGATTTACGTAGAAAGTAAAATCTGAGTGAAAGGCTCGGCGGGAATTCCCGTTGTAGATTGATAATCGCGTCAAAAGGTATACAAAAAAAATTAAAAACATTTGAACATTTTGCCGGAAGGTTTTAAAATGGCAATTTTGAATTTTAATGATCTTTGAATTCATCTCAATGACGATGATCATGATGAGGATGACAATAGTTTGACGGGAAATCAATTAGACTGACTTGTGTGATGACAAAAGAGGCCACTGTAACAAAGAACTCTCCAGAAGATTATGGGGATAATCATTCACATTGTATTGTATATGTTGTCATTTTGCAATTAAAAACGATATTTGTCTTGTTTGAATAAATAAAATGAATTCCGACTGAAAATTTTGCCTGAGAAAGCTAACAATTTAT
>JAUPMF010001763.1:0-11597 GCA_031471435.1 Stomphia didemon | reverse complement strand
ACCACGAACCCCAGTGCTCAACTTTAAAAATTGAAATCGGCTCAAAACTTTGATCGATTTTAGGGTCAAAATGGTCCCAACACTATATTTGCTCACCGGTTAGACCTGCGCTTCAGTATTTGAACTTTAATAACTTGAATTGATTTCAGGGTCAAAATGGTCCCAATACATGTACACAATGTACTTTTTTTACAACACTTGTTCACTGTTTTGCCCCGTGCTTCAACATTTGAACTTTAAAAACTCTTTTTAATTTTATGCTGTGGCCTTCACATTTGCACAAAAAGCTTCTTGGCAACTACGGACCCCAGTGCTCAACTTTAAAAGTTGAAATCGGCCTCAAAACTTTGATCGATTGCAGGGTTAAAATGGTCCAAACACGAGACTTGTTCGCTGGTTTGCCCCGGCGCTTCAACATTTGAACTTTAATAACTCTCTTTCATTTTATATGTGGCAATCGCCCAATTTGCACAACAAACTCCCTAAAAATGGTCTAAATTAGGGGAGTAAACCCCTACACAGAAAATCCAGGGGAGACAACCTCTAGAAAATCGCCCAAACCATGCTTAACAATATGTCCTTGCACAGAAAATGATCTCAATTAGGGGAGTAAACCCCTACACAAAAAATCGCACGAACCATGCCAAAATCGCCCGAGCCATGCCAATCAATCATGGCACAAAAACCGTCCGTGCACAGAAATTGGTCTCCATTAGGGGAGTGAACCTCTACACCGAATATCCAGGGGAGACAACCTCTAGAAAATCGCCCGAACCATACCAATCAATCCGTCCTGGCACAGAAAATGGTCTCAATTAGGGTAGTAAACCCCTACACAGAAAATCGAAGGGAGACAACCCCTGCTTGGAAAATCCAGGAAAGACAACCTATACAAAATATTCACTCAATAATAAAAAAGAATCGCCATGGAACAGGTCAAATCGGAACAATTTAGTTGGAGGATATTGAGGAGTTTTTAGTTGAGAAATCATATCCTACAGGCTCCAAAACGAACAAGAGAAACGTGGCCTAAGAAGGCTCGTTTAGAAATATCTAATCGAGAGGGCCTGTAAGTAACTGCACTGAATTTTTATTTTCGTTTGAGTTATACGTAGGTATGTCGAGACTTATCCAGGCTTTCAGCAAAATCTCCCAATGAGTCGTGCGGAGCACAATTAAAACACCTTACCAAAAAGTAAGGTTTGGATAACCGTGTTAAAAACCAAGAAAGAGTGCCTCAAGGTTTTCACAGAATTTCATGTTAGGCCCAAGTGGAGGACACAGCGGCATTAACAAAACAACTAATGCCATTTGCTCAAGGTTTTACTGGCCTGGAAGCACTGTAGATATTAAAACCTGGGTAACAATAACAATTTATTATCATTACGTATAATACCTAACTTATATATATAAGTTTAACACATTTTGACAACTGTTATTTTCGCATACCAGTGTCCTGAATGTTGACATTAAAACATTTAAGCACTCAGATATTCTTGAACACACAGATTTCCAATAAGAAAGAAACATCAATAGAAAATAGAAATATACACTATATATAATAACTGCATGCATATACAAATAATTGTTTTAGAGATCAACTTGTGATAAATGTCAGCGAGTTGGTCCCCTAGAAGTGCCTACAGCCTTACAGCCCATAAAGGTTAGTGATAAACATGTACATGACAATTGCAAAGCACTAGCTACCCAACAATCTAAAAGTGTTCTCTTTAGTTTCAGAATATATATGTATTAATAAGTTAATTTACTAAAATCTCTTTTCAGGTTGATGAACCATGGGAGATGTTAGAGGTTGATTTGATGGGCCCTTTTCCAAAAACCATTAAAGAAAATCAATATATTTTTACCGCTACTGACTATTACACAAAGTGGGTAAAAGCCTTTCCAACTCCAGAAAAGTCAGCTCCTTGTGTTGCGAATAGCGTCATGGAAATATTTTATCGCCATGGGGCTTCGAAATCCATCCTCAGTGATCAAGGACGGGAATTTGTTAATCAGGTAAAACATCATCAATCATAAACCTTTTGTATTTTATACTACACTTAATCATGAGTGTTTAATGTCTATGATACATTGACCCCCTTATTATTAGTAGAGGGAGACACTTTTTCATGAGTGTTCAATGCCTATGATACAATGACCCCCTTATTATTATTATGGATTTCGTTTTAGATTAACAAAAATTAGGCATTGTTCTTAAAATAACAGCAGCACCCAACCCACAGACAAATGGGCTTGATGAAAAAACTAATCACTCCATTAAAAAGGTACCATAACTAAGGAAATCCGAAACGTTATTTTAAAAATGTATATAATGGTATTATTTTTATGGAAACAACATAAGTGTAAAACAGTACTAAATAGTTAGTAGCACTAATTTAACAATAGAAAACAAAATAAATAACATTATTTAGTAATATTTAAAATTAGTACTGTTTCACACCCTTGTCTGCACTCTATTTTATTATATTAAATATATTGAATAGTATTGTATTTACTTTTCTTTCTTTTTTTGATAAAAGGTATCTCATTGAGGCCCCGTTAGGTTGTTAGGATTACAGCTTTATTCAACAAGTTATTTGTTATATGTATCACATATCAACTGATTTCACTAGCTTTCATTTATAAAAACAAAACAATTCGCTTGCACAGGGTCTTGAAGAAGCTAGTCTCGGACAAGGGAGATGATTGAAATGACTTCCTTGGACCTGTTCTCTTTTCCTTGAGAACAAAGCAACACACAACAACAAAATTCAGTCCTTTTAGGGTGCTCTACAACAGGGAAGCTAAATACATGTATGAATTGACAGAGTTTACAGATGAGGTAATAATCGAAACTTAAGGGGCAGGGCCATACAGAAAAAAATATATAATATTCTATACAAAAAAAGTTTTTTTCCTTCTAAAAGGTTTTGCCAGATGCTACAAAGATTCAAGTGGATGACAAAGAGATTAAAGATAATCAAGAGCAGGATGAGGAAGAAGAAGACCATCAGCTTCGCGATTTTCCTTGGAACAAAAAGGAAAAAGGCCCTCCTCCTGAAAAAACTTGTATGGAAGATCTTCTTTGGAATGCAGTTGCACAAGGCAAAACACCAAACAAAACGCAAGCTGCAAAGGCGACTGGCTCAAAGGGAGTTAATTGTTTCATGTTATTTCCAGATCATGATCGCACCAATCAAGCATTCCCCGACATGATGCACACTTAAACAAATTTCACACATCTCTTCCCAATAGTGTAGCCAGATGGGATAAAAAATGTCACGCTAAGTATACCTTATTATAGGAAATTCACAATGCATCTTATAAACGCGAATTTCAAAAATTCGCGTTAATTTAATGCACCTTAATTTACGTTATTGTTAATTTAAATCACACTCTTCTACATCATTGTTATTTAAAACACCTTTACTTTCATGAAAAGTCCTTTTCAACTACATCTCCCTCAGAGTCAGTAGAAACATCTTCGTTTAGTATTTGTTTTTAAAATGTATTGCTATCCCCGAGTAGATAGCTCACATTTTCTACTTTCTTCTGCAAAATTGACATCGCTCCTTCGTCTTGCTATTCGACTGTCACCTCAACTGGGAGATTTTTGAAATTTCGCGTTAATTTAATGTATATAAACCCAACAAATTCGCGTTAATTTTATAACGCGTACATTTTGCTCGCGTTAATGACACGCATCGTTAATTTTCGAAGGTAAATAGAAATACAGATATATTTGTGCTGCCTCAGTGCTAGAGCTACGATCTGTTAACACATGAACTTACATGTACATGTAGTCTTTATTTACTGCCTTGAACTTTTATTAAAGATGATATATTAAACAAAGCATTTACAGACCAAATTTATACACCGATAATTTCAGATAACGACGAGGCACTTGAACTGATTTGTCTTCAAATGGCTGAGGACATGGATAAAAGAGTAAGAAAGAAGTCGAGAATGGCAAAAGATAGTGATGAAATGTCTTTCATTGAAACGGCAATCCCACCTGAACCAAAACAAAAGACGCCAAGACTAGACCATGAAGAAAAAGAAGAAAAAAAAAAGAAAAAAAATACACAAAAAAAGAAGCCAGCACTGGATAATTCCCGTGAGCCTACTTCTACTGGTAGTAAAAACTGTGTAATGAAGCATAAGAAAAATTCTACTATACAAGCTGGCAAAACACAAGCAGCAGCGTTTTTCAAGGAAAGGTTTTCCTCGGCCCACAAGTCCAACAACACTAATATCAGTAACCATACAGTAGCGACAAAGCTTTGGATAACATCAAGAAAGACAATAAAGATATCGTCCTTATAACAGAACAGTTTGTAGCTGTAAAAAGGTTGCTTGAGGGGAAAGATGTAATAGCGATTTTGCCAACTGGCTTTGGAAAGAGCATGATCTTTACCGTGTTTGTTTTGGCAAGGCAAAAGCTTTTGACACAACAATGCAGTACAGAGAAAAGTTCAGTTCAGTCAAACTGCCGATATGAAATCTCTAAATTGTTCAGCCGTAGAACTTTGCAACAAGGGAATGGATGAAATATGCAGATCTCCTTCTCAATTCATATATGCCATAGCAGAAAAAGCAATTGAAAAGAGCTCTCTAAACGTACTAAAAGCTAAAACTGCGTTTCAGCAGTGGTTGTTGATAAGTCCCATACGATGGAGACTTGGACGGGTAAAAGGTAAGGTACATTGATCTTTAAACGATGTCAGAAGTCCATAACTAGTTAACATAGTTATAGACTTCTGACGATGTATCAATATTTCAAATGCACGTAAAATAATCATCTATATTTTAAGTTTCCCAGTATATTTAATGTAGTTTTATCATTTTTAACAAAGGAAACACATCGAAAATAAACACAGTCAAGCTTTCCATTCTTCGTTCAATGTGTACACCAGGTATTAAAACAACAAACATGAAAAATGTACTATATTGACAACAGTGTTTAGCTTAACTTTGATATTTTTTCTTTTCTTACTATGGCACAGCAGATGCCGAAAAAAATATTGAATGTGACTTTACCATGAAGGATTTGACAAGATTGTTTGTCAGTCCAAACAGAGCAAACCTAAAATTTGCTGTGTGTAAGGTACAACAAAGAATGGAATGTTGAATGAACTTGATTGGATCGTTGAACTAGTAAGAGAACAAGGTATCCAAACACCAAATATAATTTTTTTTTGCAGCACCCTTTATGCTAGTGTGGTCAATTATTTGATGATGAAGTTGAATACCCAGGCATTCCATCCAACATCATCCAAAGAAAGGGATCACTGCCTTATTAGTATTTACAATTCTTCAACTTTACTTTACTGAAAGGAACATTCTTTTGTGTTTTTATTTAAAATCTTGTTTTTTTCTCATAGAAATTGCTAGAAGCAGTGAAAAAATTAGGTCAAAATTGGAAAAAGATAGCTGATCTTGTGCAAGGAAGAACTGTAACTCAGTGTCAGCAAGGAGTAAGGCGACCATATTTGAAGCTCTCGATTTCACTGAGAAAATATTCGAATTTAGGGCAATCTATACAGCATTTACACTAAAGACTCCTATAATTTGCAATGCCCGATCAGCCCATTACTGAGAAATCGCTCGAAACAATCATCACACGTGCGATTAAACCTCTGGACGATAAAATATCTCGTCAAATCGATAGAATTCCTGAGCTCAAAGTACGATGAACTACTTACTAAACAACAAGAACTTGAAGCATCTAACAAGGATCTCAGAAGACAAAGCGACCTTCTATAAGGAGTGAAACGTGAGGAGAAAACGTGACAAACAATTTAAGTGCAAACCTCAAAGATCTTGATCAGTATATTCGTAGAGATTGTCTTGAGATTAAAGGCATTCCTTTTCTACGAGGCGAAAACACTAATAGCCTAGTCTGTTCAGTCGGTGCTTTGGTCGAAGTGAATATTCAAACAGAAGATATCTCTGTAAGCCACAGACTCAAGTCAAACAAAGCAACAAACCAGTCACCTCCTACAATAATCGTCAAATTTGTTCAACGATCACTACGCGACAGCTTCTTCTACGCAAGGAAAAACCTCAAAGATAAGTCGACCTCAGACTTAGATGGAATGGATCGCGAGATCAACAACAAAATCTTTATCAGCGAGAATTTAAACCAGGAGAAGAAGAAATTGATGAACTACCGATTTATCTGGACAAAATATGGGAAGATCTATCTACGTAAGAATGAAAAATCTCCAGCATTGTTCATCACTAAAGAAGAAGACCTGGACAATTTAGCTAGCTAAGTATACAATGAACTTGATATGCAATTTATAATAAATATTTTGTAAATAATATAATGGTGGACGAATCCCAACATTTTTCTATACCATCTGTAGATTTAAATAGGTTACTGCCAACCTTAGAAAATGTCTCTATTTTGCATGATATACCTAACTTATCCGACTTAGATATAGATGAGAATCTACCAAGCCAAGTTAACTCTAAATACTTTTCGACTAATGATTTTAATGACGATTTGGAAATTGCAAACTGTACTTCGAATATTACAGACTGCCGGGCATTTTGACTATTTGAGACCTTTCCGGCTGCCGGGTATACAGACACAGCATTTAATATAATCTCTTTTGTCTGATGCAAGCATTCACACAGTTATTTTTTAATTGCTGAGATATCCCAAGCAAATTCAATACGTATACAATATACTGTATATAATCCCCCACAACCAAACATATCACAAGTACATGATAGTCGGATTTACAGTATTGCTGTGCTACATAAACTTATTATTAGAGCAGACTCTGGGCAATTGCCTCAGCGTGTGGAAGTAAAGATTCCCTGGTCTAAAGCAGACAGAAAAGCTAAAGGTTAGTTAATTTAGAGAGCAATTTATTGACAGTGCAGTGTGTACATTACATGCATCAGTACATACATATCTAGGATACATGTATTGTAAGAGCTAAATAAGTGTTTTCTATTCTTTTGTCATGTTCACTCGTTAGTTCATTGTTTGCCGTTTCGCTTTTGTTTTATATTTGAATAGCTTTAATTTACTGCTTGCACGCTTTTATCTGTCCCTTAGGAATGTTATATTTATACTTTGTAATTTGCGCGTCGTTTTCAGTTGAGCACTTTCGCGGACGTTACAACATGTAAGTAGATGTATTCAGTTTCTTCTTGTTGGCTTTTTCCCTTTTATTTTCATATTTTTACAGCGTCTTGTATTTTGCTTTGCTTTGCAGCTTAAAACCGTATCATACGCATGTAGATGTATATGTCAGGAGTATTATTAAAGTAAAAAAAAAAACACATTAAAGTGAGGAAATTAACATTAAACTGTAAATTGTAATACAGTGAAGCCATGTAATTATATATATGAAATATTAATTATATCTGTATGGGACTTGTTAAGGTACCATTACAATAAACAATTGTATCTTTATTACAGCTTATGGTCAAATCCTGAAAATAGCAAGTTGTGCCCAGTAACTGCACTTTTTATTTGGTTGCTTACGACTGGTAAGTTTGAAAATGATTGTATATATCCAATAGATTATATATGAGATCGTTTTGTACTGTGCTGAACCATAGCAATCAATATGTACTATTTATCATAATAGAGGCAATGTTGTATCAGATATACAATATACAATGAATGCGAGTGCTATTCTGGGATGATAGCTTGAATTATTGCACGAGGCATTTCTATATTTTCTAACTGAACTCTTTATAGGAATCAGAAGGGGATATTTGTTCCCAAGAGTGAGCAAAAACAACCGCTCAATCAACCCCAAGTCTGCTCGTGCGGTCACCATCTTATCGCAAAACATTCAGTGAGGTAATGCATTTATTTAGATATTATTATCAATTATGAATAAGAAAATTATTTTAATTTTAAAACAGTATGAACATTTACATTATACAGCCTAACTCATTGATATCTAATCAGGTTTATATTCTCTTTGTGATCACTAGATGTCCAAGGCATTATTTGAAATCGAGTTCACCACCCACAGCATCAGAAGATCAGCAGTGTAGTGGGCAGCTCGCTGTGGAGCTGATGACAGTACCATCAAAAGGGCTGGGCGCTGGTAACTATCAACTTGACTCTGGTTACTTCATTGATTAAAAGCACACTTAAATGTTCCCTTTACATCTCAAGAAATCAAATGCTTTTGAATTATATACTCAAGATGCCAGGGCTGCCATGATAAAACAGTAACACGATGGAGATCCAACAGTGGACCACACTCTTTGGATGTTTAAGCCAATACGCTAGCTTATCACTTTTTTGTATATTTTTTTGTATATTTTTTTTATATATTTGGTTGGAACTTGTAAAAAAGTATGTGTGTGGAATAGTGTGTAGAAAATGTATGTAGACATGTTTTTGTTTATTGTCAACAAGATGGGGATGTGTGTAATATAGCCTGTGTTTGTCCACAGGGATGGTTAGGGTATTGGTAATGTAAAGTTGTTTGTATGTAGTGGAAATTGTGAATTATGTCACCAAACTTTGTTTGAAAATTTGAAAATAAACATGATGTTGCTAAAATGGTAGTGTGAAGGTATGGATAAATAGATTATCTGGGAAGCTGAATGTGGGGGAAAGGTAGGGGTGCAATTAATATACAAATGAATTATTGTGGATCCAATTTATTGATATTATTGTATTTTTCATACAAACATCCTATTTTGTAAACAAATAAGGCTATAAAGCAGCATTTCAGACATTGATCAGATGACGGACATTTGAAAACATGAGACACAGATAAATGAAACTAGAAAAATCATGAGTACGATCCAGCGCTAAAGTAGGAGAAAATGTATGGCGACCATTTTACATTCAACTTGCTCAATCCTTGTCAGAGTTTTAAAATATTTTATATTGTCCCTTGCACTTTCTGAAAATGTTATTGAAATCCAAAAATTCGTAACGCGCAATTACTCCGGTACGTATTGGCTGTTTATTTTCGTTTCCTTAGCCTTCTGCTCACGGGTGGCGTCTCAATTGAACCTAGTTGTTCCTGTGTTGATGGACTATCCACATCAACTTCCATGTCCAATATTGCTTGGTATGTTCCCATTTCTTGAATATCTCCCACACCTAATTCCTCTTTACAATTTGGACATGGACATGGACTTGCACAAGAGTAGCACACAGGCAGACTGTTACTCCAGGGCAACGTCGAAGGCACACGCAAAAGCTGACAGAAGACCAGAAAGAACGACGTTTTTTCTTCGCCATTGATCTTGGCACCAGTCAACCATTTTCTTGGTTGCCTTTTCTCCTTGTTTCCAATTTTCCGTAGCTTCCTTGGCGGTTTCTTCTTCCATTTTTGAGAGCAAATGGTTGAAGGCAGGCATCTCTAAAATTTTGCACATAAAGTTTGCAACGACTTCGTGCATCTTCCACGTAAACGGAAACTTCGAATTCCCCCGTTTAGAACGAGTGCGACCAGACATCAAAATAAACTGCCATACCGCTATATCGTACAGTGGCCTTAAGAATGATAAAGGATTGCTTTTGGGCATTGTAGTAAAATAATGTCTACTATGGTTTTACAAACATCGAACAGCCAAATTTTGTGACAAGCAAGCACAACGTGGTAAAGGGTTACGTGACTTCCTGTACTCCCTGAACAGGTAATGGCGCCCCCATATATATTCTTGGTCACAACATCTACTGACTCCTCGTTCTGTCATTCTATATGCTCGAATTGCCGGACACACTTGCATTTCTCTTTTATATTCCTTACCCAGCCTGTTCCTGACCGTTGTAATATGGCATCCTCTTCTCAGTCTTGCACAGAGAGTGAAAAGAAAGCGCGGTTGCCGGACGTTGTAATGGATCTCCTGGAAGTAGCCATATTTTCGTTTGCGTGCCAGTCGGGGTTGCGGTCAAATCACAAAATACGAGGCAATCCCGTACTGGAAGGAATAGCTGCATTTTTTGGTCGTCTCCTAAGTTCTGCCAACCAAGAGACGACGGCAGCATTTGTGACAATTTCGCCAACCAGACTAGGTGGCTGGACTCCAGGGGTGGGAGTCACGAAATCCTCCCCAAGAAATATCTTGAGATATAACTTAGAAACAAAGTTACAACTTTCCTGAGACATGTGCTATTCACGAACGTCCTAAGTTTACTGGTACCGGAAAATTGTAGATTATAAAGAATAAACCAATCAAAATCAGTTTTGAAAACGTGTTCAAGACAAATAACGCCTGAAGATATTAATAATAACTAAGTTCGCCAAAAATCCTACAATGAGCTAGGCTAAGAAAAGAAGGCCGAACTTCACGGGCCAAGAGGTTGCAACTATAGTAGAAGGAGTGCAATATCGAAAATATTTTTTTGTTTACCAGTCTTAACAACGTCGACACAAACACAAAGAAAAAGCATGCGTGGAAATCTGTATCGGGAAACTCAAAAACCGAAGAAGAAATTCATAAGAAGTGGATGGCTCTTAAGGGCGACACTAAGAAGAAAGCGGCGTCCAACAAGAAGGAAGCCAAGAAAACCGGTGGGGGGAGTCCACCGCCGCCGTTGAAGGAAGTGTTGGCGAAAATAATTTCCGCTATGGGGAAAATTGTTGTTGATGGCATTATGGCATCGATCGACACCGCGGTGTGATTTTTAAGCCATTCGACTAGGTAGGTATAGCTCACTCATTTTTAAGACATGTCTTAGCAAGTTAGGAGGTCAACTTTGATCACCTAACTTTAGGAGAGAAAAAAAGACATGTCTCAAAGTAAGAGGTCTTTCTACTAAAATATAACTTAAGAGGCAGTTATGTCCTAAGAGGGCTTCGTGAATCTCACCCCAGGATCCCAACCGTCAAAGGAACTCTTGGCTCTGATTTCTTCACGGATGAAAACTTGGAAATCGAAAGGTGACATCCGGGATGACAGAATCCCCTCGGTTCCCGCTCTTCTAGTTATTAGGGAGGATCGTTTTTTAGAAGAAGAGGATAGGGTAGAAACTCTAATCTTCCCAAGATGTTGGCGCTGTGGGGTGAGATGTAAATTCTGCCGCTACAAACAAATTGTTTTCAAAATTTGGCAATTTCCGAGTGGAGTAAGTGATTTTTTTAACTATAGTTTGTGTTTCTGTTTGTTATCCTTTTTTTATTCTAGCCTAAACAAAAAAATTCTACTCTTCGCAGTCACATATTTCCGGTGACATTTATACAACTAATTTTCCAACCGTTTTTAGAGTCACATCACTATACACACACACTCTTATCCAAATGCTCACTTTTATTTCTTATTTTTGAATATATATTGCACATAATATCGTGATCCATTTAAAAACATGCGAATATTTGCAGGGAACGTTTTGTTTCTCACGATCCTTTGGCTCTCTCTCATATACTCAGGAAATTCAAAATGGCCGAATGCATTAAATGTATAGGGAAAAACAAATAAAGTCTCACTATACCATCTTATTTTAAGTTTTGTACTTGTTCTACCTCTAAAAGTTTGAAGAAGTTGACTGCCTACACGCACAGGAAATTTCACTGAAGTCAGTTGATGATAAATCGGTTCCATTGAAGGATATAATAAGCACACATATTTCTTTATCCGTCTCTGTATTATGG